>OVAX01001588.1:0-42243 GCA_900406405.1 Lepidium africanum | reverse complement strand
TATTATGATGTATATCTAACTTGGCCGCATCCAAAAGTTGGTCTTAGGTGCTTGCTTGAGGCCTGTCTTGTTGGGTTATGAAACCTTGGTCTCTCATCTAGTGTGGTAGCCTGAATTCGCTATAGGAGGTCTTCATTATCGTTGGTTTGTTTGGCATAACTCCTTGATAATTTGCTATTGTAGGGCCATTTGGAGTTCCTGTAGTTATTTGGGGCATTTGACTCTATTTTCTTGGGTCTTCATCTTTGCTTTGGCTTACTTTAAGATGTTGAGTTCCCTAAGTCTTTGGTGTTTTGAGATGCTTGGTTGTCATTGGATTCTCAAGCAATTTCTTGGTTGCTTTGAGGTCTTCTTTCAACTGCGTTTTGAATCCAACTTCATCTTCTTTGTGTCTTTTTGGATGTAGTATCCCCTTGGTTTTTAGACTTTGTAGGTCTGAATGTGTTAGTTTTACTACATGTTTATGTCCAACCTCTTAGTTTAAATCTTGGATGTTTGTATCTTGATCCTTTTAGTTCAATAAAATTCATATTACAAAAAAAAGAAAAAAATATTGTGACAATAAAATGAGTTATTATTGTAGGAGACATTTAGTCTAGTGGCAGACAGTAAGTCCACTAAAGGAAGACGCACTTGCATATCCCATGATTAAGTCCCACCCCCTACATTATGTAGAAAGTTGGCTAATGGACCGGTCAGATGTGGCCTAGTGTTGACAAAAATAAAAAATGAGTTATTATTTTAATGTAATAGAGGAAACAATCCTTGATTCGTTCTGGCATGAATTGGATTGATGAAAAATAATAATTCAAGATCTAAAAAATTAACTAATTCACAATTTTTTATTTATTAGACATTCTAAAAAAATAGAAAAAGCACTTCAGAATAAATGGAGTTATCTTCATTAAATGAATGTTGAAATTGAAATCGAATCATAATAATGGCTTCAGATATCAATCAAATATTTCCATCCTCAGCCGGGCTTGGGCAGAATAGCATAGCAGAAATGCGTTCCGGACCTCTCCTCTCCTTTGCTGTTTGAGTAAACAATAAGCTTCGTCTGCCCTTAAGCCATCTCCGTTGCTGAGCAGTTTTTGGATATCAAACATACCTCTCCGGAAGGTAATTTCAACTTAAGTTAAATATAATGTCTAACATCCTGATTAAAAAAGCCAAAAGAGCCCGATTCAAGATAAATTCTGAGGAAGAAAATTTTATGTGGGAAAAAAAATTGATAAAATCAAAATTGATTCTAAAATATGAGACAAACCAAAAAAAAAGGGTTACAGACTACTCTAATCAACCAACCTTGGGGTAAAGTGATTCTTACACTTTATGTTTATTTCTGTTTAACCTTTATACATAGGAAATACCTAGGATGTAGAAGATCATAACATAAGTTAATCGGTAAATTTTGATTCATATATATCCACTCATGTGGTACTTCTACCATATATAGGTGTATTGATATTTTTTGGAAAGGGAGTGTGTGTGAGTTGTTCCGAAGCAAATTTTCAAGAAACTACTCGAGTTTTAGCAAAGTTGTTCTTCGTTGCAACTACTTTGTGTGGTTTGATGAAAAAGAGGTGAAAGGATAGCCAAAAATAGCATTACACATGACTATAATGAATGTCATTTTAGTAAGCAAAATGACAGTCATTCAGTTAACAAATGTAAGGAATGAGAGCAAATTTTTAATCGTATAGTCTTGTTAAAATGGCCAAAAATGTTAGCATTCACCTTCACTGCCTCTTACTTCTTTTCGCTTGGATTTAAGTCTCTGAGAGTCTTGTGGATTGCAAAGATTACCATCTTTTTTACCTATTAAATAACACACAGAATAAAATCATTTAGAGATGACTTAAGCAACAATAAACCAAAACAAAACAAGAAGTACCTGCAGCTTATCCTCTTTTGAATGATGGCCAGGTGGAAGAAGACGATACTCTTTTGTCAAGCGGAAGCACTCACTGACATCTTCTAGTGAGACAAAGTCAAGCATCATCTTTGTGCAAGACTGCAAGAAACAAAATGATCAATTGATGAGAGATAAAAGTTGAATTGCTCAAATCTCACTGTATTCTAAGCAAAAAGTATATAAATTTTACCATATAAACATTTGTTAAAACAAATGTACAAAAGTAAACAAAAATTACCTTATTCATGACTTGATGAGGGCAACCTACAAGTATTAAAATAGCATCTTCAAGCTTCTGAACAAAGGTCTATGGTTTAATGCCTACACAAATATATCCCATAAACATATGACCAACCTTAAAACTACTACAGATAATGCGGAAACAATGAAAATGTAATTGGTTATTATCAATAAAACTCATCCTACCATATTCTTCTTTTAACTTCATTTTATGATATCTCGTCAAATAGAACATTTGGTCATGTATTAGATGATCAACCTACAAAGAAGGATATGGATGGATATATATGATAAGCACTACATATTTTAATGTAACCAGTGAACTAATTGGGTGTGCAAAAAAAAGTGTGAACTATACCTTAGACACTGGGTGACATAACAAATGTCTGAACTCTTTGTAATGTCGCTTTAGGTACTCTTCTAATTTTGGAAATCCGAAAAGAGCTCCTTCATCAGATTCACGATTTTTGATTTCTTCTTCAGTACTCTTTCAAGAACTTCCATCACTCTCTTGTACTTAGTTGCTGAGAGAAACAGCTCTGCTATATCTTTTTTAGTGTAGCTCCTTTTCAGTTTTGTTATTCTAGATTTTTTTCTTACTAACGTGAACATCACATACGTTTATCAGCACATTCACCTAATTTACAGATGTAGCAATTAAAATTTTAAAAATGCTAAGATTAAAAAGAACTAAGATCGTATAAAGTAGACAATGTCAGCTGATCTTCTGTTTATGGTCTAAGGGTTGAAAATTAGCTCATGTCAGCTGGAAAGAGTGAAGGTCGAGCTGAGTTTAGCTTAAAATAGCTGGGTGAACTCACAAGTACATGGGGCTAGCTGATTAACCAGTTCATTAACTGGACGGTTATGGTCGAGGGTTGGATAATTGGTATCACCAACAAACATGTAGGTTCGAGGGAACGGTTGTGGATGAGTATAGATCAAAGATTGTGTCGTTTTGAGGGCAATAAACAAATGGACCAAAAAATGCACCTCGAGAAGCGTCAACTGTTGCTTGACCAAGGGTCACACCTGTTCGCTGAGATAGTTTAACGGTTGGCCAAAAAGCACATTTTCGCCCCAATCTGTGAGTGGATGCGTCCACACATGCTATATATAAGAGCATGCCTCTACCCTGATTCTCATTCACTCACGATAACAACATTGCACACCCCAAACACAAACTTGATAGTGAATAACAAGAAGGGTTCGAAAAAAGAGCTAATAGAAAAGAAAATGTAATCAGAAGATTGAACAGGAAACGATGGAGAAAGGCGATGATGATTTGATAAAGGATGCGATGGTCAACCTAGTGAATTAGAACACGACCTTTGAGGTGAGTGCGTAATTATGGCATTAAACCTAATTAGAGTTGCTATATTGATTTATTATAATCTTAAGTTCATCAATTACTTACACTTTAAAGATAACCAAACTTGATAGTGTTGTCCAAGTCGTATATAATTAACTTCTGCCTTATTGTGTCGAGTAATGATTGATCTAATGCCATCGGTGGTATCATGTACAACCCGCTTGATCATACGGGAGTGATTTCGGCTGACACTAAATGATTTACGATAGAGTACTAAAAGAGTACGAACAAAGGTTAGGACTGACGGAGTCTGTGCAGAATGTTAGCGGTCATTCATGCATAGCATGCATTTGGGTTGAGGGTGCATATGATCGTTCTCACTAAGTATTATAAATACTTATCCCTCACCCGAGTACAAAAATTGACGATTTTAATGGGAAGTATAAGGACAGAGCGCAAGGCTGGAGGACCAATGACAGATGAGTGGATGGGAATTCAGGTATATAAGGATGCAAATACATGTAATAGCCTATTGTGTAAACATATTGTTGTACGGAAAGCTTTTTTATAATTAATAAAGTCTCGTTTACCTTATGTTAATTTCTAAACAAACTCACAACAAAACTCTGGTGAATCTTGGAATATAATTAAGTACAAACAAACAAGTCATGGCTTAAACAATACGAACTACACTTAATGAAAACTTGGTCAGGTCAGGTGGTTCACGTGAGACAAACCTCTTGGACTAACAAGGCCGGGATGTGTTGTTTCAATATCCCCTAGGAACTCTCCGAATTTCCACCCTGAGATAAAACTTTGGAGGACCACAAATTTATTATCTGCAAAATTTTATCTCTCACAAAAGCGAAAACCTTAGTTTTGGCACCGTCCAAACTTTTTAATAGGCTCAAGTAAGTTTCCATACCTTATATATTCACGATAGATACCCAGGATGGATACCTAGAATATCTATACCTTCCTATTAACAACTACATATACCTAAACTAGATTAAAGATTTCGAAAAATTAAATTAATGACCTAAAATACTCTCGTAATCCTTCAAACCTCTAATATATCTTACCTTTCTCCTTTTTAGTTTTGCAAAAAAAAANGTTTTGAAAAAAAAAAAAAAAAATCAAAAAAAAAATCTAATTATTGTTTGAAAATAACTAAGAGAATACATATACTTAGCAATTTGACCTAAAGGAAGAAAAAATCAGTATCCTATATTCAAATTCCACTCTGTTGTGTCTCTGAGTAATTATTTTCAAATTTTAAATTAATATATTCAGATTAGCTGTCTATCTAATCGATACATTGAGTAGATGAAAAATCATAAAATTAAAATAAAAGAAATGTTTAGCTTTTGATTGAAAATAGAATATCGTCTAATAAATAAGAAGTAAATAACGTAAGATTTTATAGGAAGCAATGAGTACCAGATCTTTGGATTTTAGCAATATCATTATAGTCACAAAATCACAATATTGCAAATATTTATTTTGCGTTCGTGCGTTTGCAGCACTTACCCCCAAATGTAAAGAGCACATTGATAATAGATATGATATGAGGGTTTTCTGAGAGAAAGACCAAAGAGAAATTTTAAAACTAGATCTGGATTCTGGGTTTCGATTTTACATATTATATCATATAATTTTAAAATTTTATAATAATAATACGGGAGGGTTAAGTTATAAAACATGGTGGGGCTTTTTACAGAAAAGAATGATATGAGAAAGAAAGAACCCTAACTTAAATTTAGGAATTTATTTTAATTTTACCAATGAATGTCCGAAATCATTACATCCATTGAAACCTCAACGTGGCTTTTCTCCTGCTTCCTTCTTCTTCTTCTTCTTCGTTGATCTGTAAGCGCATTTTCTCCTTCTCATTACCAGAACAACTTTCATTTTTCCTTGGATCCACTCAATTTCTCTCTTACTCTCGGGTTTTGTTTTGTTCTCCGGATCTCCAGCTCTTCGATTGCGCATTGGGAGCATTTTTTTTTAGGGGTTTTACGCGCTTATTGGAGTTCGCATCATTCCGTATGAGCAAACGTGAGTCTTGTCTGCTCAGAAGGAATATCTTCTCTTACTTTGTTTCTGAAATGTGACTGGTATATTCGTTTTGGGCGGATTTTTGATTCTCCTGATTTGTATTGGAGGAGAAAGTTTCTTTAATTGTATTCGGTAGAGGGTTTGCGTCTCAGACAGCTATCTGAACAGAAAACAGTTTTTGTCTTTCTTCTTCTGTTGGTTACAGGATTGCTGGAAATTTCCTTTGCCACTTCTTCTCCTGTATGTTGTAAAAGGTCAAAATAATGACGGACCAAAGCTCTGTTGATGGGATTTTAGAGTTTCTTAGGAAGAATCGTTTCTCTAAGGCAGAGGAAGCTTTGCGTAATGAGCTGAACAACCGCTCTGACATTAATGGATTTCTTCAAAGGCTTAAGCTGGAGGAAAAAGAATCGAGTAAAGTTTCTAATGAAAAGGGTTCGGATAATGAACTTCGGAGTTCAGGTTCTCGAGATAGTGAAGTCTCCAAGGAGCTGATTGTGAAAGAGATAGACTGTGGGACTAGCACGAATGGGTCTGTAATCAAATGGGAAAATAGTGTGGCTGCTGAGAAACCACCGAGCAAGAAGGAAACTACTGTATCAAGTGAGATGAGCTTCACATTCTCCAAAAATTCGGGTGATGCTGCTGCTCCTCCTGATACGCGTTCTTATAAGGTAACTTCCGGAAATGGTATTCTGGAGCCTTATCGAAACGTTGATGGTATTAGTAGTAGCAGCTTGGCGGATACATATGCATTGAAACAGTCGAGGGATGGCAATATGGCTGGTATCGATAAGAAGATAGTGGAAACTGGTGAAGATATTGTTTTCTTTGGCAATAAGAGTACTTCATGGTCTGGAAATTCTAGTAAAGGGAACTCTGGATCCAAAGTAAACGAAACAAAGGAGATTGACCGGCTAGTTGATAATTTTGGAAAGCATGACGGCTATAAGGGTAGCATTCTTTTAAGTACTGAAGATGTCGTAGATACCTCAGAGAACTGGAATGAGTGTTCTGTCAAGACTTTTTTTCCATCTGCGAGAGGGGATGCGTCAACCAGTTACAATCTGGTTACCAGCTCAGACAAAAGAGAGGGAAAGAAAAAGGCAGACATTACTGATGTGACTGCAGCAATCAAGGAGCAGGAGAGCGAGGTGGCCAGAGCTTTATTCTTTGGTAAATCTCAATCCACATTTGATGACAAGAACATTAGTGGCTTAGGTTTTCCGCTTGTCTATGATACCCGCAAGGAAGAGTTTCCTAGGCTGCCTCCTGTTAAGCTCAAGTCTGAAGACAATCCACCAAGTCTTTACTGTGAAGAAAAATTTGAACGTGATGGTTCAGGTCCTAGGCTAATCAATGATGAGGAGGGCCTTCTCATAGGTTCATTCCTTGATGTTCCCATTGGACAAGAGATTAGCTCATCAGGTAAAATTACATGACTGTAGCCATACAACTGCATAGTTTCCATTCTGACTGCTGAATGATGTTTGATTTCAATGATAGTGCATCTAGTATCTTTTAATATATTTTGTTCTTCAGATGGACTTATAAAGACATGCCATTTTCTTAGATCCTTTAATCGTGTATAGGAACTACTGTACTTATCATATTAGTATTAGTTACGTTTTCTCCGCGAAGCTGCAGAAGTCACGTGTTTTAATTTTGTTGAACTCATGCATTAGAACAATGCATTGGAAATCACTGGCATCAGTTCCAGAGAAAGCAAGTAATGGCTTGGTTTGTTTTTTCATTTCAGAATATCTGCCAATGTTTGCTCCCATTGTCTTCCTTTCATAAGGACCATGTCACTTCACTTTCTACTATTTTAGTTTAACCTTATCTATTGTACTTGAGGTGTGAAAGTAACTTTTGACCTCCTAATGATCTCGTATAGGCGGTAAAAAATCTGTCGGGGGAAACTGGCTTTCAGTAAGTCAAGGAATAGCAGAGGACGCAGCAGATCTTGTTTCTGGTTTTGCTACTATTGGTGATGGTTTAAGTGAATCTGTTGACTACCGTAATGAGTACTGGGACTCTGACGAGTATGAGGATGATGACGACATTGGCTATGTCAGACAACCTATTGAAGATGAGACATGGTTTCTTGCCCATGAAATTGATTATCCAAGTGATCATGAGAAAGGAACTACCCGCGGAAGTCCTGATCACCATGGAAAAGATACAAACAAAGATGAGGATGATCAATCTTATGCAGAGGAGGCTTCTTATTTATCTGGTGAACAGTATCTCCAAACAAAAGATGCTGAACCTATTTCGTCAGAAAATGACCGAAGACTTACAGTCTCAGAAATTTATCCAGTAAGCAAGAAAAATGATTTAATAGCCCAATATGATGGGCAATTAATGGATGCGCAATTGATCAATTCGATGCGTGATGAGCCTGTTTGGCAGGGGTTTGTAGCTCAGTCAAATGAGCTAGTCATGTTAGGTGATAAGAGAGGCATAAATTTCCATCGGAAATCTCATCTTGATGATATTTGCCTCGAAGATGATCAGCATGATTCAGTCAGATCAATTGGTGTGGGTATAAATAGTGATGCAGCTGATTTTGGCAGTGAAGTACGTGAAAGTTTGGCTGGAGATAGCAGTGAGGGAGATTTTGAGTACTCCCGTGATCATGATGCTGTAGCTTCCAGGATTAAACAGCTTTACTCCGAGCCAGATAAGAAACATATTGATGGATCAAACAAGAATAAACAGAAAGAAAGTAAAAAAGATGGTCCAGATTATATTGTAGATAATGATTCAAGCGGAAATTTTCATGTGAAGATTCAGACTGATGGGGGTTTTTCATTTGGCTCGTCACAAAAAGATGGCCAGTTAATGCATGCAGAATCTAGTAAATCATTATGGTCAGGCAATCGCGAAACGGTAACCAGAGATAAGAATGCCGAACGTTTGAGTGCTTCAACAGTTACGGATGATATGGTTGCAACTTGGAGACGAAAAAGTAGTGACACATCAAGTTCTCGAAGTTCTGTAAAAGAACATAATGCAACGTCCATAAAATCTGTAAACTCATCTCCTTCTTCTCTGTCAAATTATGCTTGTGAAGAAAGAAAGCATGCTGATAAAGAAGATGATAGAATTGATAGCAGTGAAAGAGAGGATGACCATGTGACAGCACTTGATGATGAAGAGGCAGTGGCTGTCCAAGAGCAAGTTAGACAAATTAAGGCGCAAGAAGAGGAGTTTGAAACCTTTGACCTCAAAATTGTGCATAGAAAAAACAGGTAAGTTATCACTACAATTCTTTTTTGGTCTGAACTTTAGCAGTAAGTCACTTTCTTTCTTGATGAAAGAAACTAATAAATTCCCTTTTTCGTTTACTTTTCCTGTTTAGGAAAACATATTTTTCTGAGTCTTTGTTTGTTGCGTTCTAACAAAATTCATTTTAAGTAAAACTGTGGATAGCGTATTATATAAGTTGATTACACTATAGGTCAGGGAGTACTGTTTCCAATGTTGAAAAATATTTGAAGTTGATATGTTTCACTTTGATAACCTTGAATAATTTTTTTCTTCTGATTATACCCAAGAAAGGAGTAGTCAAAATTTCTACATCGTCATTGCTTCATATACAGCTTAGTGCTGCTCTCTTACTACTTTGATATTTATCAGAACTGGTTTTGAAGAGGAAAAGAATTTTCACGTGGTTTTAAATTCGGTCATTGCGGGACGTTACCATGTCACTGAGTACCTTGGATCGGCAGCCTTCAGTAAAGCCATACAAGCGCATGACTTACAGACAGGAATGGACGTCTGTATAAAAATTATAAAGAACAACAAAGACTTCTTTGACCAGAGTCTTGACGAGATAAAACTTTTGAAGTATGTCAACAAGCATGATCCTGCTGACAGATACCATCTTCTACGTTTGTATGATTACTTTTACTACCGGGTAAGTGATCACATCTCTTTTGTAAGGTTTTAATTTGGTATAGTAAATAAAAAGAGCCCACTTATGTAACTTTAGGGAAGGTCGAGACCAAGTAATCAGATAAATAGTGTTAAGAAGCTGTGGTATTAACATCTGAGAATTTTACATATTCCAATTATATAAAAAGTAACATACTGAAGTTCTTATATAAAATGTACTGGATTCTGGAGAAAGCAGTTAGAATCCTGGTCAAAAACTTTCCATCTTTATGAAGTTCTATAATTACTTCGGGAATTATATGCTAGCAATGGTTAAGTTTCCAGTTGATTGAATTACTCATCTAATTCATGGTCATAATTTGTTTCATGAAGTTCAGCATTCATAATAATGTGTTTTATGTAATTCAATTTTAAATTTAGTTTTTTTCTTGATGATGCTTTGAGCGCAAATTGTACATTCGTCTCTGTATTAGTGTCTTTATCTACAACAAATTTAAGCACAAGTGTGAACTATATCCCCATAGTACCGTTTAAGCAATAGCGTGCAATGTTTCTCTACGTGGATGGTTTGGAATAATGGGTTTGCTGGCTGTATTTTGCAGGAGCATTTGCTAATAGTATGTGAACTTCTTAAGGCTAATCTATACGAATTCCACAAATTCAACAGAGAATCAGGTGGTGAAGTTTATTTCACAATGCCAAGATTGCAGGTTTGTCGGCTTCATCATTACCATTGAGCATAGATATGTATATATCTGATTCCTGATTCCTATTGGACGTTTTGTACAGTCAATCACTATTCAGTGTCTCGAATCACTTCAGTTTTTACATGGCCTTGGACTTATACACTGTGATTTGAAGCCTGAAAACATATTGGTCAAAAGCTATAGCAGATGTGAAATAAAGGTCATTGACCTTGGAAGTAGCTGTTTCGAGACAGATCACCTATGCTCCTATGTCCAGTCAAGGTCATATCGAGCACCAGAAGTCATTTTGGGACTTCCGTACGATAAAAAGATAGATGTGTGGTCTCTTGGGTGCATTTTGGCTGAACTGTGTACAGGAAATGTAAGTTCTGCATTTCCATTGACTAGCTTCATATTTGATATCATTGCTTCCACGTATCATTATTTCTCATGCAAAAAATCATTTGGAAGAGATACGACATTTCCACATCTATCATGCGCATAGTAATAGTTCTTATGCATCAAATGTGTTATAATTACATGGGGACTTGATTCTCAGGCTATAAAACAATCATAAATTTTTCAAAACTTGTCTCATTTATACTAACTTTTGCTGGAGTTTAAGGTAACAACATATCTGATGTCTCTGGAGTTTCCAAAAGTTGATGTGTTCTGGTTTTTGATTTTGATTTCTGTCAACAAAAAGGTGCAGCTGTGTTTATTATTGTATTATTATTGCAGGTTCTTTTCCAGAATGATTCTCCAGCCAGTTTGCTTGCAAGGGTAATGGGAATCATAGGATCAATCGATAATGAAATGCTTAGCAAGGGACGTGACTCCCACAAATACTTTACAAAAAACCGCATGCTTTACGAGCGGAACCAGGTAAGTTATCCAGAGACCATAAAAGAACGAACACTCCCTGAATCTGAAAAACTCTGCAAGTCTTAGTGTTGAATGGAAGAAGAGCTTATGCTAATAAATTGATCATTTATTACAGGAAAGCAATAGATTGGAGTACCTAATACCTAAAAGAACATCGTTGAGACATCGGCTTCCAATGGGAGACCAAGGATTCACAGACTTTGTGGCTCATCTTCTTGAGATAAACCCAAAGAAGCGTCCTTCAGCATCAGAGGCTCTCAAGCACCCTTGGCTTTCATACCCCTACGAGCCAATCTCTGCTTGAACTGCTAAAACAATTTGGCTCTCAAAAGCAGCAAAAGCCCGCAGAATAGTGGAAAGGCAAGGTTCAAGGCCCTTCTGATGGGTAACCCTGAAAATGCAAGGTTTTTGTATCCTTGTGGCTGTCTTCTTCAACCAAATGTGAGATGAAAAGATGAAAAACTTTGTGAAATTTGATTAGATGTCATGTAACACTGTGTTGTTTTATTTTGTGATTATATTATTCTCTTAGAACAGATTAGTCGCAAAACCTTACATTTTGTATCATCCTGCTGATCCTTGATCCTTTGATTATGCTTTATGAATGTTTTTTTACAATTTATGATTTCTTCATAACTGAATTTGTAGAATTCTTTAAAAAAAATAAAAAAAGGAAAAATAGGACAAATTTAAAAGAAGAAAAGGAAGTTCCAAACAATCTCGTGGCTCAGTAAACTGGTACAGATGACCACTGTCTCCGTCTCTGGCGCCGTCGTCTCAGCATTCGTAGCTCCGCAGCTCTCTCGTAATCTGAGTCTGACCAAGCTCTCTGCTCAAGTACTCGTTTCTCTCTTTATCTATATCTCACTCTCTCTCTCTCTTTGTGTCGCTTAATTAGGTTTCATTTTCCGACTTTTCCTTGTCTCTCTTCGGTTGTACTTTTGAAGATTCCTAGAGCCGGCTGGCGGAGGAAACAGCTAAGGCTTTCCTTAGCTTCTGCGGCGGCTTCAGAATCGCCATCGGAAGGTGGGAACGAGAAAGTTCTATGTTTCACTCGTTTACTTCCGTTACTTGAGCGTATTCGTTAACTCTTATTGTGAATGTTGGGTTTGTCAGTTACTTATGATCCGGAGCTCCGTTTGGTTTTTGAGCTCGCCACCGATTCTGAGTTGTATGAGCTTGAGAAGATCCTTTTTGGTCCCAGGTGATTTTCGGAAGCTATAGAGTTTTCGTGAAATTTAGGTGTAGAAATATTCAAAGTCTTAATTAAACCCTTCAAGTTATAATTTGTGGACAATCAGCACATATATAGTGAGTATTGTGCTCTGAGTAACAATGTTTTGGGATTTTCTTTGTTTTGGTGACAGCAACTTCAGTCCTCTGCTGAAATCAATCCCAAACAAAGGAGGAGGTGACCGGCTAATGATAGGCCAAGACATGGAGGTGCGAGATAGTTTTATTGAAACTCTTGAATCGAGATTTTTGTTTCTAGCTGCAGATGCTCGCTCAACACTGAGGTAGGATTTCTTGTTCATCCCTTGACATTAAACAATCAATAGCTTCTTCTTTTGGGATTCACTAGGAGGCAAGCTAGAGTACAAAGTTTTCAATGAATCTTGATTTGTCTGGGGTACTCTGTTCCGTTGGTTCGGGTTGTAACTTATAGTACTCTTCTAGGTGAAACCAATCCATAATCTCTTTGTATATATGTCAACTGAGCGTTTGAACTTAAGATCTTCGAGTTTGTTTTATAAATCTTTCCTTTAATAGGGGTTGGAGGCCTTCATACAGAAACGTTTTACTTGCGGTGAGAAATAATCTGAATATTCCCTGCTCCAGCCAATTGCCAACTGAAGACCTAGAAGCAGAGATCTTTCTTTATCTTGTTGACAATTTCTCAAGGTATTCGGAGTGACTCATACGTTAGTTTTGCTGCAGAGCTTTTCCAATTGAGTGGGTTCTTTGAACCTTTTTTTTGGCTGCATGCTCTAACTCATCCATGTAGTGAAGCATCAGGGGTTTTTCCAGGCTTGTGGGAAAACTCTGAAGTAACAGAGGCAAAGGGAAGCTTAGAAGTAGGGCTTAGTAAATGGAAAGTTGAACTACTTGCTGCGCTACAAGTGGGTGCTACAGAGGTTCAATCGATGATTCTGAAGGTAGTCTTGTATTTTTAAGGTGTTTCACTTTACGAATAGTATGTTTGGTTTCAAGCTTACGTGTCTTTTTGTTTCTGCAATTTTCTTGCAGGGTGGGGGCATGATCACATTTGCCAAAGTTTATCAGTTGGTATGAAATCCGTAACAGTTTGTGTATTTACACTTCTTCTCTGAGGCAATACAAATAACCGGTGTATTCTGGCCCTATATATAGTTGGCTAAGAAACTATCTGGAAAAGTATTCCTTGAAGCTGCCAACTACCAGATGAGGAAAGAGGTGCTAAAAAAGGTTCGCATTTGTATTCCTATTATCATACTGCATAAGAAATTTTGCAGCATCACTACGGATGTGAGAAGTACTAAGTCATGAAGTTTCTGAAAAGCATTAAGACAATAAAGCGTTGCATGTCAATGATGCAGCATATTGATATGTAGATACGTCAACCTATTTCTACAGGGTGGACAGTTAGCCGCCATTAACCTGGAATCTCGAGCAGCTCTGCTTGCAGCGAAGCATGTGTGTAATTTACTGCATTTATCTTTTTCTTCTTCTTATCGCTTGTGAGCTATAGTCATTACATAAATAGCATTTCTCCCTTTGAAATGTGATTACTCTTACCATTAATTGATCACAGGGCTTTGCAGGAGCTGCATCCAGATACATTGGCTTAAGAACAGCAATGCAATTACTCGGCCCCATGTAGTAAACATAGCATTTATGTAACATACGCACATGGATCTGCGTCTTAATCTTCTAGAATTGTTATCATCCAAATAATTACTGGGGAATCTGCAGGATGTGGGGGACATTACTTGCTGACTTGGTTATTCAGATGCTCGAGACTGACTACGCTAGAATCTTACGAGCAGTTTACGCATTTGCACAGGTACTTCCAATTTTCATAGGCAAGTAATTTCAAGATTCGAAAGGGTTTGTTGTTCAAAATGATTTTGTTTTGTTGAACAGATTCGGATCACCAGGACATACAGGCTACCTTGTAAATGAAGTACAATTTGTTTTATCGACATTCAGAATTAATCTCATTGTATCCACGAATCATGTAAGTCGGTAGACAATGTTGATTATTCGCTTGTGGTTGAATTGTCTTGCACACTTTATTCTAATAGAAAGAGAGAGTGGTCTAAGAAGTGAGCATTTGCAAAATGCTGCTTTGGGAGCCATGGAAAGTGGAAACATGTTTAACAGATTTTAGAAACATGATTCCTTAGTGGTAATCGAACGGATAAACGACCTGAGGGGTTCCTTGTGACACGTGTCTGGTCCGCCGAGCAAGGTATAGATAGAGTCCTTTGAGTGCTTTACACGTGTCTGGTTCCTCGAAAAAGCAACGGTTCTGTTTCTCTCACGACGATGACCCGCCGCGTTCCACCACGTGGCTTGTTCGGATTATTAGTCTACTCCATATTTTGTTTGCTAATTAGTTTTATGCAAATAAATAATTAGTAAATCAACGGGACAATAATGCGTTACTAGTTGGTGTATGATTATTACTAAATAGAGCTATTATCACATAGTGATATGTTAGAGTCAATGCCTTTATTAATCTCTTATTCAGCCAACTTAATGTCAACATAGTTCAGTACATCTTAATAATATCGTAAGATCTTTAGTTTTATAACTATGGTGTCTACCAAAATCCGGATTGATTGTGACAGTTTTGCTTTTGTGGTTCTTAATTTTTTACTTCGAAAACATGTCGTTAATTCATTTTGTGGCCCTCCTTGAGAACTAGATTTGTCCTTTTTCGGTAAGGTTCAATAACAATTCAAATTGAATTTTGATTTCACGAAACCTATATTGTAATCGTAGCCGCCGAAATGTCATGACGTAACGTACGAGCCATGGTTACAAAATTCTTGGATAATAATATCCAGTTCATATAGTTTTCTCACTTCAAATTATATAGCTTTCTGCTACTAGTACTTGCGGGATATTTCAAATCAAATATTATCATGAATAATTTAATAATAGTAAAAATAATATCTATGATGAAGTGGTTGATTAAATATCTTTTCTATTAATCTTTATCAGAATTTGAGTTTAGTGTATAATTTCACCCAAGATGTTTGATTGTCGGGAAAAAAAATTGCCCGAGAGCTTGTTATAGATAGGATCAAATGATAGGACGGTCTTTTAGGCTAATTTCTTGCCCAAATATAAAAATATATTCATCTCAATTAATGTAAAAAAACATAGACCATCCACGTGGCAATTCTCGTCTCTTCTCGTATATCTCATCTTCTCTTACAAGTTCCCAACAAAAATTTAGAGTGCAAGTAATAAACAAATAAAACAAAAGTGTACAGAAATTTTGTTTATTTATATCCTTCATTTGAATCATTTCACTTTCATCTTCATCTGCCATTATAAGCTCTGTTTTTCTATAAATTCTGTTCATAAACAGAGGTCGCCCTAAATTTGGATTCTCCTTTCTATATTTTCTACCTGTTTTAGCTAAATTTGGAAAAGGAAAATAAAAACAGATTGTTTTCGTTTTTATTTTTTGCAACTTTTTTGTCATTTCTGATTCATTTCCTTTGGTTTATGATCTGTTCTAGAACGCGATCTTAATAGCTAGAGGAAAAAAATTCAGTTTCCAGATTATCCTTCACAGGGTTTTCTGAAAATTACGCGAATCCGATTCCAAAGAATCTCTCAATCTCTGCCACAATTTTCCGATCATCTTCATCGTCAATGGCGGTGGAAATAATGCCGATGGGATCAGATTCATCAACTTTAATTTTAACATCTGGAGCTAGCGGTCGCGTTAGGGTTCTCTTCTCCATGCGAGAGCTTAAACGCCTCGTCACGATTATCCAATCGCTAATTCTCTTCCTCCTCCTTCCATTTCGAGTCGTCGTTTGGAGGCGTAGGACTGGTGCGGTGGTGATCAGAGACGATAAGCAGGAGAGGAAAGTATGGTCTCCGCCACAGATCGTTATGAGGAAGAGAAACATCGGTAGCAGCGAAATCGGATGCAGCGTTTCGCCTCCATCGGTTCCGGCGACGGTGGTTGATCAAGAGGTTGCGTTTCGACGGGAGCTGGCGATTAAGAGAGTTTTGGAAGATAACGACGGCGATGGAAGCTCCGTGAGAGAGTTTTCGCTTTTCACGACGAAGAGAGGAGACACGTTGTTTACGCAGTCATGGTCTCCTGTTTCCCCAAATCACAGGTTATCATTTCTCCTAACATTCCTCAATTTTTTTTTTTAATTCATCATTTCCGAAAATTTCTTCATTATTTCGTTGATTTTATTTTATTTGATTTATCTCTATGTTTCTTCACTTGTGCGAGATGTTAACCTTAATGTTATCAATTAATTAGTAGTAATCAATAACGTCTTTTTTTCAATGATAAATAAGTTAATTAGGAACTCAAATTATAAGAATTGAGTAACACCATCTGTTAACCATTGTTCGAACGTTTTAACTTGAAGTGCTGAAATAAGATATTTGTGTATTCTCATTTCATGTACGATTTTTTAGATTTTCTGCAAAATTGTTTCTTTCATCAGGTGGTCCTTGATTAATTAATATTATATATATTCCCTTAGTCCTAGATTCAATTAGTTTGCTTAACAAGAAGGGTTAGACATTTTTGTTAAACTAACCATTAATAATGATAATAATCTATTAAGGTGCCAAGATTGAATTGAGTTGGTAAGCCTCTCATAAGGATGACGTAGATTAGCTAGGAAAATGTTGGAAAAATTGATTTTTGCTGGTCAAAGTGATTTTATATAAGATACAATACTTTGTTTAGTGACCTCAACCAATCAGGTCTTATGTTTCTTTCTCACTATCACAATCAGCCAAGTTAATCTGTGTTTTGTTTTAGTAATTATCAGTCATTATCTTGTCTAATTTCTTATCTTTTTATGTGCTCTTGCAGAGGAGTTGTTGTTCTGCTACATGGACTAAATGAGCACAGGTTTGAATCTAATTTCTTTCTCTAGTTGCTTTGATTATATTTTGTCTTGACATTAGGGAGCTTAACATTAGTTTCTTTTTCAAAAACTTGACAGTGGCAGGTATAGTGATTTTGCAAAGACGCTAAATGCTAATGGGTTCAAGGTCTATGGAATTGACTGGATCGGTAAGTTACTTCTCTTTTCATCTTTTCTCCGCTTCTGGACACTGTAAGCATTATTTGTCCTCGTCTCCCATTTGTCTGCTAGGTCACACTGAAACTCTGTTCCACGCCCATCACATGAAAAATTAACAAAGTATAAACTTTAATCTGGTTTGTTAACTCATATAAAACAAAATCATGGTTTTCAACTACGGATCTTGATCATATCTAGTGTGTTTGGGATAAAGCTTTTGACATAGTAGCCATAGTGGTAGTGTTGATCTTGAACATTTAGTGTGATATCTTAAACATGCTCTGGATAGATGGGCGCGGACCTTAGTACATGAGCGTATTTTTTTACCATGCTGCTGTTTCATAGGCTAGATACAAAACTCTTCAACCATCCCTCTCTATGTTTGAATGTCGCAGGGAATATAATGATTTTGTGTTGGGGTGGTGCCTAATTCGTGTGAAAAGGTGACACATGAATCCCATCTTAAGCTTTATACTTCTGACACCTTAGGAACTATGATTGGTTATAAACAATGTGAACATCTCTGAGATCTTCCTATCTTCTGCGTCTATCTAGCTTGTCTTTTCTGATTGCTCCCTGAATGATAGATGACCTTCCAATTTTATAGACTTGACAGTGAGTAGCAATCTTTTTGTTTAATATAACAGGTCATGGTGGAAGTGATGGACTTCATGCTTACATTCCTTCTCTTGATTACCCTGTCGCAGATTTGGTATGTATCTCTCTCTATAATTATAATTTTAGCTTCTGTATCAGTTGTATTGTTGCTGATACAAATTCACACTATATCTCCCTTTGCAGAAATCATTCCTCGAAAAGGTATTCACTGAGAATCCAGGACTCCCTTGTTTCTGTTTTGGACATTCAACAGGAGGAGCAATCATCCTCAAGGTAAACATCTTTAGACTCGGTAGATAATAATTGATTCTTAAAAATCCCAAACATATGTTAAAACAATAAGTGCAGGCTACGCTGGATCCAAAGATTGAATCTCGAGTTTCAGGCATTGTACTGACTTCACCAGCTGTCGGAGTCCAACCATCCCATCCAATATTCGCTGTAAGCTAAATCCGAATACGCACTCACAATTTTATGCGTTCTCAGACAATAATAATCCATAACAATCTGATCAATTATCTGTTTCAAAATTTTCAAAAGGTTCTTGCTCCAATCATGGCCTTCCTCTTGCCTAGGTACCAAATCAGTGCAGCAAATAAGAAAGGAATGCCGGTATCTCGTGACAAAGCAGCTCTCATTGCCAAATACTCTGACCCGCTAGTTTTCACCGGATCCATCCGAGTTAAAACGGGCTATGAGATCCTTAGAATCACTAATTACTTGCAACAGAACCTGAACAAAGTTAATCTTCCGTTTCTTGTAATGCACGGAACAGACGACACAGTGACTGATCCCAACGCCTCAAAGAAGCTCTACGATGAAGCTTCCTCGTCAGACAAGTCGATCGAACTCTATAATGGGTTGTTGCACGATCTTCTCTTCGAGCCTGAAGGCAAAATCATCGCTGGAGTCATAGTAGATTGGCTAAACCAGCGAGTTTAAGCTCATTGGAACCAACAATTACTATTATCACCTCGAATCAAGGATGTGTCTTGATTCAGACAAGAATATATAATTATTTCCCGGAACTTTCTAGGTTTAGTTGACTGAGAAACATGAGAAAAAAAGGATGTGTTCTTGGTCGATTTGGCAACTACTTGATTGATTTTTCTCAACTGAGAAGTGGAAAGAATATAGAGAAAAAGAGACTCCAAATCAGGACTTTCTTTCTTCCTATGCCTTCTTGATTGTATTGCTCTCTCGAAACATTTTGACGTCAGTGTATTGTAATAAATCAATGTTTTTGTAACCTCGGATTTTATGCCAATATTTTCATTTATTTACTGTAATAAATCAATGTTTCTTTCACTGTTTGAATGATGACAATGTGGGAGTCCAAGTGGTCTTAAGCCTAATATTAGGTGGTAACTTTAGTAAAGATAGGTAAACTTATACATTTAAAGATATTCAGAAATTTTGCTATTGAACTAATGACCTAATATTGATAAAAGCAAAAAAAAATGGTCGGAGTATAAAATAATATATGTAGAAGCCTGCAGAGACGCATCAAGGCTTATATATAGAATAAAATAATATATATAGAATACACCTTAATAAGTGGAATTTTTGTATTCTACACATTTTTTTTACAGCTGACACCGGTTACATTTGAGAAATAAGTGGAATATAATTAATTTTTTTACTTTCTTTTTGTTCTTTTCTTAAGTATTTTGCTGTTTTGTGTCATTATGTTATTATTCTTTTTTGGTTACATTTTACATGTATTCAAATTGTTACACATAACAATTTTATCTTAATAATTTTTAAAATATAATACCATATATTCAGTTACAGTTGTACACAATTAAATATTTGTTCTATACCACCATGATTATTTTCTTTAATTAATAGTTAAACAAATAATGTATTGCAAATGGTTTTTAGTCTACTGACAGGTGATAAGTACACTAAAGACAGACGTATTTGCATATTTTGGGATTGAGTTTTACTGCCTACATTATGTAGGAACTTGGCTAATGAGCCGATCAGGCCCAATGTTGACAAAAAAACAATTAATGTATTAAAAATGATTCATTGGTTTAAATTCTTAATTATATATATATATAATATTAATAATGATTCATTCGATAAGTTTTTTATATCTTTTAAATAAGAAATATTTTAATTAAAATATATAATTAATTATGAATAATATTGTATATGTATTGTTATATTTCACTTATTTTGGTTTGGATTGGGTTTAGCTCAAGTTTCAATTTTTTTTTGGGTATATAAATCTAGCATTAAGGGTTCAACCCATTAGAATTCTATGGCAGACTTTGATTATGAATTGGATTATATCGATTTAGTTATTAAAAAAATTCTGCCAGATTCCACATTCAGCAGAATTCAACTGTTACTATTTAATTTTATATAATTCTGTAAGATTTTGCATAACAATAACAATAAAAATAAATTCTGCCAGATTCCGCATTCAGCACAATTCCGTAATTACCATTTACACCTCCAAGTCTAAAAGAACTAAACCAGAAACATAGAGAAGTCCAAAAACAAATTGGCAAATGTCTTGAATAGAGCTTTGATAAAACGATTTGTCAAACTTCCTACCGAGAACAAGTGATAACAAAGCCTCTAAAATTTCCGAAGCATACTAGTTGGTCTGAAGTCCTTAATATGCTAATAACTTGTTTTTTTAGTTAACCTGAGGTACTTCGTTCTCAGCGTTGTTTTTCGGGTGGTTCCATTTACTTATTGAAAGTATAAGCCGAGATCTATTAGTCCTCTTATAGAGTCTAAGCCAAGTCCAACATAGCCCACTAAAATCATTCACAAAGAGACAAGTCTCTTCAACTTGCTCTATGTCTCCATACGTTTAAAATCGTTTCCTGCAATCCCGAGCAAGCAGCTGTAGACCTGCAATAAGGAACTTATCCTCACACATTCTCATATGAAGACAAAGAAAGTGACAGTTGTGCCCTAGAACACAGATGGGATCCTTGTCATCCTCCCTATATATTTGTAAATGTTACACATTGTAAACATAATATTTTGAAATACAAAATATTATCCAGTTTCTTCTTTGTTTCTTCTCTCGTTCATGATATCAGAGCCATTGTAGCTCTCACAGGCATTAACAATGGCATATCCTAACTTTTTTCCTTTTCCCATTAATTTTCACGTTCTCAGCTCTGTTACTCTGAAGATGAATGATTCAAACTATCTCCTCTGGAAAACTCAGTTTGAGTCTCTATTAGCAAGTCAAAAGCTAATAGGTTTTGTCAATGGAATGATTCCTTGTCCACCGTCTACCGTCACAGTCAGAAACCGAAACACAGTCACTGAAGCTCCTAATCCTCTATGTGATTACTGGTATTGCACTGACCAGTTAATCTGATCTTGGCTCTTTGGTACTCTCTCATAAGAAGTGCTTGGTCATGTTCACAACCTCAACACCTCTCGCGAAGTCTGGTTGTCGTTAGCCGAAAACTTCAACAAAAGCTCTCCTGCTCGTGAGTTTGCTCTCAAGAGAAGTCTTCAGCTGCTCACAAAAAAAGGTAAAACCTTTGCTGTCTACTGTCGAGAGTTCACGACTCTGTGTGATTCCTTGAGCTCAATAGGAAAACCAGTAGAAGAATCTCTAAAGATCTTTGGTTTCCTCAATGATCTTGGACATGAATACGATCCTATCTCCACTGTCATTCAGAGTTCTCTGTCCAGAATCTCACCACCATCATTCAAGGATGTGGTAGCTAAGGTTCAAAGCTTTGATGCTAAACTTCAGAAATATGAAGAAGATGCTGCTAGTAAG
This sequence comes from Lepidium africanum, assembly GCA_900406405.1. NCBI lineage: Eukaryota > Viridiplantae > Streptophyta > Magnoliopsida > Brassicales > Brassicaceae > Lepidium > Lepidium africanum. The sequence continues at coordinate 20,570 of OVAX01001588.1, read as the reverse complement.
CCCTCATGTTGCTTTCAATACTCAAAGGAATGAACATACAAACTGTGGTTTCAGGAACAGAGGAAATCGTGGCCGCAACAATGAGTCTCGTGGTCGTGGATGATACTCATCTCGTGGGCGTGGATTTTCTCAACACTAGACTTAGTCTCCAGGAAATGGAGAGCGTCCAGTCTACCAAATCTACAGTCGTGTTGGTCATGTGGCCCTTAAGTGTTTTAACCGCTTTGATTCTAACTGTCGTGTAGAAGAGGTCAATCAAACTTTCTCATCTTTACAAGTGACTGAATCTGATGCTAAAGAATGGCATTCAGACTCTGGAGCATCAGCTCATGTGATGTTTTCAACTGAAGATATGCAATTTGCTACAACTTATGATGACACAGACATTGTGCAGGTAGCTGATGGTACTTATCTCCCAATCATGCATATCGGTTCAACATCAATCCCCACCACTTTATTGGAGCTAAGTGAATTGCCATGGTGAGGTNTTTACCAAAAACATTTCAAAAGTCGAAATATTTAACATAATCAATACTAAAATGCCGTAATTATTGGAGCTAAGGGAATTGCCATAGTGAAGTAGAGGTTTCAGACTAATCCCTTCTCACGATTGTTTCTTCATTCTCTCCAATTGTTTGTAATTTCGGTTTATTTCGGTTAAACCAAAATCTAGTGTTTGGTTATGGTAAACCGGACCAAACCTATCTGTATATCTTCTCCGATTAATGAAATGTAAAATGAGTTCGTTGTTGAAACAAAATCTATATGGTTTCAGAGCTCCAAGGTCCTTTGAGGATTCTTTGAGTTTGTTTCTTCTTTTCGGCGAAAGAATCGCTGAGATTCCGGCGATAGTTTTCGTCTTTGTTTCGTTTACTGCTTCATCTTCATCGTTACTGTATCGTGTTCATCAATGGCGAATTTAGATGAACAAAACAATCAAAATCATGAAGCGATGGTTGCGATTCCGTCGATAGTTTCGCTNCTTCTCTGCAAATTGTTGCAGAACCGGTTTAGATGGTTCATTTAAAATCAATTTCATCAAACCGGTTTCTAATTTTTTGTAAATAGATTATCGGTTTAAACAGAAAACTAAACCGATAATCAACCTCGTATAAGTTTGTTTGTTACGATTAATGAAAACAGGTTGGATTGAATCAAAATTGTCATGGTATCAGAGCACCAAGATCCTTTGCAGATTCTTTGAGCTTGTTTCTTCTTTTCCAGCGAAAGAATCGCCGAGATTCCAGCGATAGGTTTCGTCTTTGTTCGTTTACTGCTTCGTCTTCGTCGTTGCTGTTTCGTGTTCATCAATGGCGAATTTAGATGAACAAAACAATCAAAATCATGGAGCGATGGTTGCGATTCCAGTGATAGTTTCGCCTTACACTCTGTCAAGTTCTGATAATCCAGGTTCATTGATTTCTCCGATTCTCTTGAATGGCGACAATTATAACGAGTGGTCAGTGGAGTTCTTGAATGCTTTGCAAGCTAAGAGGAAGCTCGGATTCATCAACGGTACTCTGGTTAAACCGCCGGTGACANGTGGTCAGTGGAGTTCTTGAATGCTTTGCAAGCTAAGAGGAAGCTCGGGTTCATCAACGGTACTTTGGTTAAACCGCCGGTGACGGATCCTGATTATGAAAACTGGCAAACGGTGAACTCAATGTTGATTGGTTGGATTCGTGCTTCAATCGAATGAAAGGTAAAGTCAACTGTGACCTTTATCTTTGATGCACAGCTGCTTTGGGAAGAATTGAAGCAACGGTTTTCTGTTGGTAACAANCCAAAGGTAAAGTCAACTGTGACCTTTATCTCTGATGCACAGCTGCTTTGGGAAGAATTGAAGCAACGGTTTTCTGTTGGTAACAGTGTTCGTATTCATTGGATTAAAGAAAAACTTTCTTTGTGTAAACAGAATGGCAGAACAGTACTTGATTACTATGGTTCTTTGTGTTCTTTGTGGGAAGAATTGCAAATTTATAAACCGTTTCCTTCATGTACTTGTGGAGCGAGAACACAGATTTCTAAAGAAAGAGAAGAAGAGAAATTGCATCAATTTCTCCTTGGTTTAGATGATAGAAAATTTGGGAGTGTTTGTACTACTCTTGTAGGACTTGATCCTTTGCCGTCCTTAGCTTCCGCTTATTCTCGTGTAGTTAGAGAAGAACAAAGATTGGCTTCTTCCCTGGCAAAAGAATATAATCAGAATGCTGTTGGGTTTCTTGCTCGTGGAGAAGCAAATTCAACAAATGAAAATATTCGGTCATCTTCAACAATTCTTGGCAGTGCTCGCCATGTACTGTGCTCTCACTGTGGAAGGTCGGGACATGAGAAGAAAGAATGATGGCAATTGATTGGTTTTCCCGATTGGTGGTTGGAGAAAGCTGAGAAACAATCAAATAAGAGTGTGGGAAGGACAAAAGGGAACTCTGCAACTCGGGACAAAAAGCCTCCAACTGCAACAGCTAGAACGGCTAAAGCAACTACTTCAAATGGTTCTGTGTTTCCTGAGCTGTCTCTTGATCAATGGCAAACACTTCACCAGCTTTTAAATGAAAAGAAAGCGGAGGGAGCTTCTGGAAACAAGGATAAGCTTTCAGGTAAGAAAGGGTCATGTGATGTGATAATTGATTCTGGAGCATCACATCACATGTCAGGAGACCTTTCTTCCTTACAGAATGTTCAAAACATTCCTCCTTGTACAGTGGGATTTGCTGACGGAAATAGCACGTTTGCAATGCAAATGGGAACTCTTGCTCTTTCTGATTCCTTATTTTTATCTAAAGTTCTTTATGTTCCTTTTTTAAATTGCACACTGATGTCAGTCTCTACACTGCTCAAAGAAACTACTTGTGTTGCTCTTTTTACAGATTCTTTTTGTGTTTTACAGGACCATTTATCGAAGAAGATGATTGGAGTGGGTAGGGAATGCAATGGCATATACTACTTTAGTGATGTTCCAGCCAGTCTTCACTCAATGTCTGTAAAAGATGAATTTTCACTTTGGCACTGTAGGCTATGACATCCCTCTAGCTCTACTCTTTCTCGTTTTTCTTTTCTCACTGACAAAATTTCTCAGTTTGATTCTCATTTCTGTGATGCTTGTTTGAAAGCCAAACAAACTCGACTTAGTTTTTCGGAGAGTATGAATAAAGTTGCTAGTTCTTTTGATTTGATTCACTGCGATGTCTGGGGTCCCTATAGGACTCCTTCTTTTTCTGGTGCTACTTACTTCTTAACAATTGTCGATGACTTCTCTCGTGCAGTGTGGGTCTATCTTTTGCTCGCAAAGTCTGATGTTAAGCGTGTTTTGATAGAATTTTTTGCTTATGTTAAGCGTCAGTTTGATAAAGATATTAGAGTGTTTCGTAGTGATAATGGCTTGGAGTTTATATGTTTAGCAGATTTCTTTAAGGAACAAGGAGTTATTCATCAAACCTCTTGTGTTTATACCCCCCAACAAAATGGGAGGGTTGAAAGAAAACACAGGCACATTTTAAATGTAGCTAGAGCTATGTTGTTCCAATCCTCTCTTCCGATTAGTTTTTGGGGAGAAGCGATTCTTACTGCAGCTCATGTGATTAATTTGATTCCGAGTTCTCTTAATAAAGGGAAGTCTCCTTATGAAGTTTTGTATGGAAAGAAACCTGACTATACTCATCTTAAAGTTTTTGGCTCTGCTTGTTATGTTCATAACCGATCTAGGACTAAAGATAAGTTTAAAGAGAGGAGTCGGCATTGCATCTTTGTAGGATATGCTTTTAGTCAAAAGGGATGGAAGGTTTATGATATTGATAAGCAAACATTTTTGGTTTGTCGTGATATAATATTTCATGAAACAGTGTTTCCTTATACTAATATGGTTGTTGATGAAGTTTTCTCTACTCCCAGAAGTGATTCTACTGACGAGGATTGGTTACCGTTGTCAACGGATAATGGTGACAGGGGGAGTGCACATGATGTTCAACATTTTCCGGCTAATTCATCTTCGCAAACTTTTATTTCCTCTGATATTCTCAAAACTGATACCACTTCTTTACCTTCCTCTTCTCTTGTTTCTCTCATGTCTTCTGATGCAGGTGAAATATCAAGGATAGAATCCTGTGCATCGAATGGTGTCAATCATCAGGCGAGTGAAGTTGCTGAAACAACACAACAGCTCTCTGATGCTTCTGATGCTCCTGATGCAGTTCATCCCGCATCATCTTCCTCCATCCCTCTACGACGTAGTGCTCGTGCTTGCAAACCTAATGGGTATACAAGACTAAATACAATTCTGATGGTACTGTTGAATGACACAAAGCAAGGCTTGTGGTGCTTGGAAACAATCAAGTTGAAGGTGAAGATTACTTCGAAACGTTTGCTCCTGTTGTGAAGATGACGACTGTGCGCTCTTTACTTTGTCTTGTTGCTACTCATGGCTGGGACGTGTATCAGATGGACGTTAACAACGCCTTCCTCCACANTGGGACGTGTATCAGATGGACGCTAACAACGCCTTCCTCCACAGTGATCTGGAGGAGGAGGTTTACATGAAGCTGCCACCGGGTTTTCGTCACTCACACCCAAATAAAGTCTGCAGATTACGAAAGTCTTTGTATGGCCTGAAGCAGGTGCGTCGTTGCTGGTTCACGAAACTTTCTGATGCATTGCTTCATTTTGGTTTCACACAATCCTACGATGATTACTCTTTTTTCTCTTATACAAAAAATGACAAGGTAATTCGACTGCTCGTATATGTGGATGATCTGGTCATTTGTGGGAATGACAACTACTTTGTTCAGAAGTTCAAAGATTATCTCAGCAAGTGTTTCTCTATGAAAGACTTAGGGAAGCTCAAATATTTTTTGGGTTTGGAAGTTAGCAGAGGCAAGGAAGGTATCTTTCTTTTTCAGCAAAAATGNAGAGGCAAGGAAGGTATCTTTCTTTCTCAGCGAAAATATTGTCTTGATATAATTGCAGACAGTGGAAATTTGGGTTCAAGACCTGCAGCCACACCTTTAGAGCAAAATCAGAAACTTGCAGAGGCTGATGGACCTGTTCTTTCGGATCCGACTAAATACAGACGACTGATTGGACGTTTGATATATTTGACGAACACAAGACCCGATTATAATTACTCAGTTCATGTGTTGTCTCAGTTTATGCAGAGTCCACGTGAAGCACATTGGACTGCAGCTCTTCGAGTAGTTCGTTACTTAAAAGGATCTCCGGGAACAGGTATTCTGTTAAAATCTGATACTGACATGTCCCTAACAATATGGTGTGATGCAGATTGGGCTTCATGTCCTGTTACTCGCCACTCTCTGTCTGCTTATGTTGTGCTGTTGGGCGGATCTCCAGTCTCTTGGAAGACGAAGAAGCAAGACACAGTGTCTCATTCCTCTGCTGAAGCAGAGTACAGATCAATGGCAGCTGCTTTGAAAGAGATTAAGTGGTTTTGTCGTCTGTTGCAGGAGCTAGGTATTCCTACTTTTGAACCAGCTCGTCTCTTTTGTGATAGCAAGGCAGCCATACACATTGCCTCGAATCCTGTTTTCCACGAGAGGACTAAACACATCGACACAGACTGTCATGCGGTTAGAGATGCTGTTCGGGATAACACGATCACTCTTCATCATGTCGGAACGAAGGAGCAGTTAGCAGACATTTTGACTAAGGCTTTGGGACGTGATCAGTTCCAGTCTCTGTTAGCCAAGTTGGGTATTCAGGCTTTGCACACTCCAACGTGAGGGGGAGTATTGGAGCTAAGTGAATTGCCATGGTGAGGTAGAGAGAGAGAGAGCTCATGATGTTCTCATGAGATTTTGACTCATGGTTTTGTTCTGAATCAGACCTCGTCTTCTCTACATATATTCACGTTTCTTCTCTGCAAATTGTTGCAGAACCGGTTTAGATGGTTCATTTAAAATCAATTTCATCAAACTGGTTTCTAATTGTTTGTAAATAGATTATCGGTTTAAACAGAAAACTAAACCGATAATCAACCTTGTATAAGTTTGTTTGTTAAGATTAATGAAAACAGGTTGGATTGAATCAAAATTGTCACACTTCAGGTACTATTCCTCTTAATGAAATCTTGGTGTGTGTTGAAATACAAAAGTCTCTCCAGTTGGTATCTAGACTATGTGATGACTATGCATGTGGGGTCTTCTTTGATGTTAATCATGTATGTGTTATCGATCTAACAAATCAGAAAGTGGTGACAAAGGGAAAAAGACGTAATGGACTGTATGTGTTGGACACAAAGGATTTTGCAGATTTTTTTTTCCAATAGGCAGTGTGCAGTATCAGAAGAGTTGTGGCATCACCGACTTGGACACACAAATTCTAGAGTTCTCTAACAGTTGCAGAGCAACAAGGCCATCTCTATAAATAAGAGTAATACTACCTCAATCTATGAACCTTGCCAGATAGATAAGTAGTCGTCTTCAGTTTTTTTTCTTCAAGTTTTAAGGCAAAACAACCCTTAGATCGAGTACATTGTGATATATAGGGTCCATCTCCTATTGTATCAAATCAAGGATTTAAATATTATGTGGTTTTTGTGGATAATTTTTCAAGATTTACATGGTTTTATCCACTTCATCTAAAGTCAGATTTTTTCTTAGTATTTGTTAGATTTCAAAAGTTGGTGAAAAATCAGTTAAGCAAAACTATCAAAACGTTTCAAAGTGATGGAGGAGGCGAGTTTACAAGTCTTAAGTGCAAATATCATTTGATTAATTGCGGTATTCAACATCACATTTCATGTCCCTACACATCCCAACAAAATGGAAAAGTTGAGGGAAAACAGGGACACTTAGTTGAGCACGGTCTCTCTATGTTCTTTCATAGCCACTTGCCAATAAAATTTTGGGTTGAAGCCTTTTCCACTGCAGGACACGTGAGTAACTTGCTTCCCTCGTCAACAGTCAACAACCAAAGTCCTATTGAGGTGCTTCACCATCGTCAACCTGACTATGCTTCTCTAAGGGTCTTTGGGTCAGCTTGTTATCCATATCTTAAACCTCTTGCTAATTATAAACTCGAGCGTAGGTCCCTTCAATGTGTTTTTTTTTTTTTTTTGGTACAACAATCACTACAAGGGATACAGATGCCTCTTTCCACCGACATGGACAGTTTACATATGCAGACATGTACTATTTAATGAGGATCTTTTTCCATTCAAAGACCGATATAAATCATTGGTTCCTGCATATCAATCCACCATGTTACAAACTTTGCAAAGTGCTTCCAACATTAATGATCAATCAAGCCTCAACGAGTCTTCAATGCCTCAGTTTTTCCCACTCTAATCAATCCACCAGCTCATAACCAAGGGAGAGAACAAGTCCAAAACGTACCTGTTTCACCACAGCAAAATGAAGATCTAGTCCCAGAACCTATGTCACCTCTAGAACATGAGGCTGAACTAGAAATCCTGCAGGAACTGCCACCACCATCTCCCAATCCTGCAGAAAACAATCATGATGCACCTCTGACTGTACCTGCACATGAAATAGATAATACTTACCCAATGATTACTCGGTCAAAAGCTGGAGTACATAAGCCAAACCTAAGGTATGTTCTTGTCACTTCCCATTTTGCAACAGAAGAACCAAAGAACATTACCTCATCCCTTAAGCATCCCGGTTGGAACCAATCTGCACTTGATAAAATCACATGGGTCCCTATGTTGAATACTTAGACCTTACTGCCTCTTACTGATTATATGAACATACTTGGCTACAAATGGATGTTCAAAAACAAACTAAAACCAGATGGAACAGTCGATAAGTTAAAATCCAGGCTAGTTACAAAAGGATTCAATCAAGAAGAGGGTCTTGATTACCTTGAAACGTTCAGTCCAGTGGTGAGAATAGCTACTATCCGCATAGGCATAGATGTTGCTACCGCAAAAGAGTGGCCAATCAAACAGTTGGATGTATGCCTGGGATTAAAACCCGACCCGATTTGTCCGACCCGACCCGAACCGAAAATTAGACAAATCGGGTCGATTATTAGATTGTTTATCGGATCAATCGGTAAAGAATGGGGTAAGAGCTTGGGTATGCTTTCGGGTCGGTTCGGATGGTTGAACCGAACGGGTAACCGAGACCCGAAATTTGACTAGACCTAAATTACCTCTATTCGACTCAACCTCAGTTCAGCTCTTCTTTTCTCAGCAACAAACGCATCTTCTTCTTCTGAATTCTTGATCTTCTTGTTCTCTTTTTCATAATAGATCTACTTCTTCTTGTTGGATATTATTGAACAAAATCGAAGACTTGAGATTTTCAAATCGAAGTCTTTGAAGAAACCTGCAGCTCAAAGAATTGAAGAAAGAAATGATTTTCAAGAAAGAAATCGAAGAACAGAGAAGAAAAGTCTTAGCTTGACCAAGAAGAAGAAGATGAATCATGATCGAATCCGTAACAGATTCATCTTATCTCTTTACTCTCATTTCACTGTCTCTACTCTCTACCCTTTCAACAACCATATACATGTATCTTTTAGGGATGATATTAATGAATCCACCAAAATTGTTGATTTGATCCAACAATATCGTGGGCCTTCAATTAAACGAGATTTGGCCCACTTATTCTTTTCATTTTAGTTCATTTTTGGTATACAAAACAGGTGAAAATTGGGTTAGTTCGAAAGAGATTTTTTTTACATGAGATATTCGAACCGACCCGATTTATATTAGATTTTGGTTATTTTCTGACCAGTTTTAAAAACCAATAAATACCCCAAATATCCGATCCAACCTGACCCGTAATACTTAAATTCGCAAGACTAGTTGGATGTCTCAAATGGCTTCCTTCTTGGAGAATTACAAGAACTTATTTTCATAACACAACTACCTGGGTTTGAAGGCTCTTTATGGCCTCAAATAAGCTCCAAGAGCCTAGTTTGGTACCTTTCGTAACTATCTACTTGACTGGGGCTTTACTTATAGCAAATCAGATCCGTCTCTCTTCACCTATCCACAAAGGGAAGATAATTATACTCTTATCTATGTAGACGGTATGCTTCTTACTGGAAGGGATACTGACCTAATTAATGAGTTGATGTTGTATCTAAGGGACAAATTCTCTATCAAATACTTGGGTCCTCCTAGCTACTTTCTTGGGGTCGAGATTGAGACTCATCGTGAAGGTCTCTTTCTCCATCAGACTACATATGCAGAAGATATACTACACCAGGTACCAATGAAGAATTGTACTTCCATGCCTACTCTGTTTCCTCAAAATATAGAGAATCTCAACACCACTGCATTCCCTGGGCCTACTTATTTCTGCAGTCTCGTAGGAAAAATACCGTATGTAACGATTATGAGGCTTGATATACAATTCACTGTCAATTCTATATGTCAAAGGATGCACCTACGTACCAATTCAAACTTTAAGTTGCTCAAACGCATCCTCTGGTATCTAAAAGGAACTCTGAAACTCAGTCTCCAGATCAAAAAGAAGACAGATCACACTATTACTGCATACAACGACAATGATTAGGCAGGTTATAAAGGGACCAGAAGATCTACAACAGGGTTCTACACCTTTCTTGGGTCCAATTTGATATTGTGGTTTGCCAGAAGACATAGAACAATATCCAAATCGTCAACAGAAGCGGAATACATGGCTCTAATTGAGACAACTCAAGAACTTACCTAGATTTTGTTTATACTTTGAAACCTTGATATTCTGCAACATAAAGCTACCTTACTGCACTGTGATAATCTAACGGCAGTGTATCTTAATACAAATCCAATGTTGCACAAGAGATCAAAGCACTTTGACACAAACGATCACTACATCCGTGAACAAGTGGCTCTTGGTCTAATTGAAAAATGACATGTTCCAGCAACTCAACAACTCGCCGACATATTTACCAAACCTCTGCCACGCCGTCCATTCCTTGTGCTCTAATCCATGCTCGGCATTGGTGAAACCACTCCAAGCTTGAAGGGGGATGAAAGTATAAGGCCCAGATCCACTAGTCCACTTACAGAGTCTAAGCCAAATCCAACATAGCCCACTAAAATCATTCACAAAGAGACAAGTCTCTTCAACTTGCTCTATGTCTCCATACGTTTAGAGTCGTTTCCTGCAATCCCGAGCAAGCAGCTGTAGACCTGCAATAAGGAACTTATCCTCACAACATTCTCATATGAAGACAACCAAAGTGACAATTGTGCTCTAGAACACATTCTGGATCCTTCTCATCTTCCTATATATTTGTAAATGTTACACATTGTTAACACAACATTTTGAAAAACAAAGTATTATTCAGTCTCCTCTTTGTTTCTTCTCTCATTCACTTATAAGTAATTCATACCTACTTAGCTAGCTCTTATATAAGAATATCTCGAAATTAACTCAAACTAAACACCAAAAATTCTTATTATCATTGTTACAAGTTAACAATGATAGTATCGACACAACTTTGCTTTTCCATATATCTATTAGTATCATACAACTCCTAATCCTAATTATCTTATCTTAAGTTTATCTTTTCCTAACTAACTTTTCGATATCAATATATATATATATATATATATATATATGAAATCTTTCTCCCTCGCAAACTTCATTTTTTTAAAATGTTCTGAACTTCTCTCAAATTTCTCATCTCACTAAATCTGATTCGTTCCAATGCTTTAGTTAAGATATCCGCCTTTTGTTCAACTCTCAAATACATGCTCCACATCGACAAACGATTTCTCAATGCACTCTTGTATAAAATGGTAATGTCTATGTATATGTTTATTTCTACCATGAAATACATAATTCTTAGTGAGTGCTATTGCAGATTTGTTGTCTTTCTTGATAATGATTTGCTCAATTTTCCAATCTGTGATCTCACTTAACAGTTCATGAAGCCAAATGGCTTATCTAGCTGCTTTCGTTGCTGCCATGAACTCGACTTCACATGATGAGAGAAAACTGTGTCATGTTTTTGTGAACACCAACTGATTGGTAATGAACAAAAGTATAATATATGACTTGTTGTACTTCTTTCATCATCTTGATTAATGTTGTGACTGCTATCACTAAACCCAATTATTTTCTTTGATTATTTAAGATTAAATATTAAGCCAAATAAAATTGTATAGTATTTCATTCCCTATCTCTCTATGTGACTTTTGAGGACTTTGCATATATCTACTAGCAACTCCAACAAAAAATGCAAAGTTTGGCTGTGTGTGGAATAGATTCAATAAGCATTTAATATCCATTTTATAGCTCATTGGATATTTATCTCAGTTTCTTCTAATCCTTTTGAAACTTTTAATCCAAACTCCATTGGTATTTAAGTTGAATTGAAAGCTTCTAAGCCAACTTCTCTTAAGATCTTTCTAGCATATTCTTCTTGTTTAGTTTTAATGTCATGTTCTCCTAAATATACTTCGATTCCAAGATAATAGGTGAACTTTCAAAGATCCGGCATCTCAAATTTAGAAGAATCACATCCTTAAATTCGTTTATGACTCTGAGGGTGTTGCATGTTACAAATAAATTATAGACATAGGTTGCAACAATGAGAAGTGTTTCTCCCTCTTCTTTACGGTATACGAATATTTCTTTTGAGCATCTATTGAAGTTCATACCCTTCACAATTTAATAAGTTTTATGTTTCAAGCTCGAGTGGATTATCTCAAACTTTACAAAGCTTTTGAAAGTTTGTACACTTTGTGTTTTTCTCCTTTTACTTCAAATTCTTCGGGTTGATGAATATAGACATCTTTGTTTAGTTCTACATGTAAGAACATTCTTATTAAATCTAGGTGATGTACTTCCCATCTGTTTGGTGCTGCTAATCCAATCAATAAATGTAGAGTTTCAAGACGAGCAATCGGTGCAAAGACTTTATCAAAATCTATGCTAGTTCTTGTAAGTATCCTTCAGCTACAAGTTGTGTCTTGTAGTATCAGTGTTGACCTAAAATAGGTGAAAGCTGTTCTTTTAGGCGCAATAAATAATGTTAACATTTTAAGGGCATAAAAATGGAAAAAGAGTATGTAGTGTAGTGGTTGTGTATACCCTTCTCTGGAGTCTAAGGTGTCTAATTCTATTCCATCAATGTATATTTTGTGATTTTTGAAACTATTATTTATTATGTGGATACCAAACTTTTATCTTACTTTAGGTATAATTTTGCATTGGGCTGGCCATGGTGCCTTGGAATTTTTGATAGTACCATCCGCATTTCTTTTGATTTTGAAGATCCATTTGAGGCCAATAATCTTTGTATCTCTTAGTATTTCAACTAAAAATCATGTCTTGTTTTTGTTGATAAAGTTGATCTCTTCTTTGCATGTTAGTCTCCACTTCGGTGAATATTTTGCTTCTTTAAAACAACTTGGTTCATTATTAAGTGAAAGTATTAGTCTTTCGAATTCAACCACAACTTGAAGAACATAATTGTCTAGGTATCATGGTTGATTGATTTGATGAGTTCTTCTTCTTAGTGGTTGAAAATTATTCTCATGATCGTTATATGACTCTATCGATATCTTTATTAGCTCCAATATCATGATCGTTGCTCCCGATTTCATCATGATCTTGGTTTTGACTACTGACATTAACTAGGTGGTAGTTTTGATTGTGATATCATTCTTGTCAGATTCAGTTGAACCATGTTCAATTGTCTCCCACACCTTATGAATTCACAACAAGACTATCATCTTCATGGCTAATACCGTATAGTTTGAAGAGTTTAGCATGGGACATTAGATTGAAGAAGTGTTAACATCTACCATGTTTTGTTTATCTCCTTATTCGTTAAGGCTTTGTGATCAAGTCTCCTTCTTTAATCAAAAAAGAATTTTCTTTCTTTTATTCGTTAAGGCTTTGTGATCAAGTCTCCTTCTTTGATTAATAATGTATATTTGAGTCACGCAACTCATATCTAAAACGCACATGTTTTTCAAATGCATGTAGTGCCTCAGTTGAGAATGGTAGCAGGGAACTAGACTTATTTGCCTCAGATTGATCATAATCGGTCCAATTTTGAATATATACATATATATATATATATCGGTCATCCTCAACAATCATATTATACAATATGATACATGACCTCATGATGGTAGCCAAATCGGTTATATCCCACATCTGAGTAGGTTCACAAATGATTTTGAATCGAGCTTGCAACACTCCAAATGCATGTTCGATATCCTTCTGATATGCCCCTTGATATTGTGCATATAAGTTTTCTGGTTTACTCTGAGGAAATCTAATTGATTTGACAAATGTTGGATAAAAAGGATAAATACCGTCAACGAGGTAGTATATCATATTATATGGACTTTGGTTAACGAAAAAATTTACTTTTGGAGTATTTCCTTGTTCAACATCATCGAACACTGGAGAACAGTCTAGATGTCGCTCAATGTGGCAGGACATCCAAAAAGGCATGCTAAATATATAGATCAGAAGATGCAATTGCTTCAAGAATAACAGTGGTGGTTCTCTTATCTCCCCAAGTAAATTAGATCTCCATTTAGTATGACAATTTATCATTCCTAGCATGCAATCAATACTTCCAATCATCCTCGGAAACCCTTGCATTCCACTACTGTGTAGAATTCTTTTTAGGTCATCTTGAATTAGAGCTCTCAGATACACTTGATCATACAATTGTATGATTCCTTTACAAAATCTAGGCAAGCAATCTGATGTTGTGGTATCTCTTATATTGATGTATTCATCAACAGCATTAGCCGTCACACCATATGCTAACCAGGCCCGACCCTTGGCTAAAGCCCATCAAGCTATTGTTTTAGGCAGCACAGTACATAAAATTTTCTTAGAGCATCGCTTTCTCAAATGTTTCCTAAGTACAGTGGTTAAGTAGTCAATATTTTAAGGACATCACTTAAGTATCTCTGGTTCAAGTCTCAAATTGAGAATTTAAACCTTTTTAAAAATATCTACATGGCATATTTTACTTCTTTTTTTTTCTCTATAATTTAAACTAATGACTAATTAAGATCACTATTCCCAAACTGACTATTCCTTTCTTCTTTTCTTTTTTGGTAGTGATATGTTTTCCTCCTCTTTCATCGATCACCAAAACCACAAATAAGCTCCATAAATTTTTTTACTTTCTCTTCCAATTCCACATACCTTCAATCTCTAATATTATTTGCTTCGTAATTTCCATTGCTTTCTCTTTATTTCTTGTTTCGTCAATTTTTTCAATTAAGTTAAAAACCTCAAACTCTCTCTGCAATTTCAAACCTCCAAGTCCAATTCCTACAAGTGTTAAATAAGGTATGATTAAAATTACTAAATTAGTTAATTAGTTATCAAACAAACAAGACTAAACTAACAACTTTAAAGGAATAATAAATGCCCCTTGCCGTGAATAAAAGTAACAACAATGGCGAAGTCTCACAAAACACACTAATTAACGTACAACAATGTTTGGTACATTTACTTTCTTTATTTTTTATTTGTGATCGTCATCACTCATTGTGATAATCAGGTGATGATTAATTAAATATAATTGCAGCAGCATATTTATTTATTTGTGATCATCATCATCACACACTATGTGATATCCTTCTCTTTTTGTTTTTAATGTTTTAGAATAGTTAATGCCTTAGTCTTGAGCTTAATATATAGAGAAGTTATCAAATTATTTTTAGAGACTAAAGTCACAAGCCAAAGATCTATTGATTTAAGAAGATGTGAGATTATATTGATTTTGATAAATTTTTATTTATTTAATATGCAGTACAATCCCACCAGAAAGTAGAATCCAACCATGTGGAGCTTAAAATAGGAAAATAAAGAAAAGACAAGAAGAATTCATGAAATATCAATATAATGTTGCTAAGGTACGTAACAAGAACTTGAAATTCTGCAACTAATTAGAGTGGTAAAGCTGAGATAAATAGAGAAGATGAAGAGCTTGTTAGTGTGGAAAGAGATATAGATGAAAAGAGAATAGAAGAAGATATTGAGGATGAGGAAAATTGTACGAAAGAGAACATAGAAGATATGTTCGAGAATGAAAACATGAAAGAAAATAAGAAAGTCGAAGTTACTAGAGTTTTTTGTATGAGAATGTGGATATGGATGATCCTAGAAATTGGGAGAAAATTTGATCAGAAGATGAGAGACTTTTTGGTTGAGAAAGGTCCACATACAAAACCACTAGCTGATTATCATTTTCCAAGAGATAATATTAATAGAAGTTTCACATATTCAGCTTATATAAGAAAAATGAGTAATGTAGAGAAACAAAACAGAAGATGGTTACGATGTGCGTAGTAATACGAGGTGCGTAGTTTACTCGAAAGTTAAAGACAATATCTTTTGTTTTTGTTGTAAGTTGTTTGATCAAGAAGCAAGTAATACTCTCTTAGAAAATGTTGGATATAATGACTGGAGAAATGTTATCTATAGAACAAGATCTGATTGAGAAGTTTGATTATCCAAAATTGATAAATGAGTTTGCTGAATAGAAAGCAAGGAGGATTATCTTTCATTGAACAAAATAATAATGTTTCAGTTTTTTTTTTCTTTTTTTTTTTGCAAACAAACTATAATTTTACTTTTTGCATCATCATGATTTTGTATTGATCGAAAATAAGTAGGGCATCAATTTTTTTAAATGCTTTAGGCATTAGAATATATAGGACCGACATTGTGCTACCATTCGCATGGTTGTAGTACATTGTACTAATGGAAATATACCTTCTTTTTTGGTTGAGTCAAATCGTGTGGAATAGTTGTCAATGCTTGATAGATCCTCAACGATCCGAAGAAAAACATGATTTCTCATCTAGAATCATCGACGAAACATTGTATCGTCATTTGTAGGTTGATTAGCAAAGTAGTCATCAATCAATCTTTGATTTGCAGCTTCGTGATCTCTCTTGAAGTATTTTCTCTTGCTACGAGGTGTGTAGTCCTTCTCTGTTTTTTTACGATGCTCCCTAAACAGGTTGGCAATATATTTTTCTTTAATTTCACATTGTCTCTTGTAAGTTTTGATGTGCAAAAGAAATTCTGATGGATCCATTGATTTTTTTTTGTATGATGAGATGTGTGGTATTGGTACATCAATGGAAGAATGTGCTCTCGTCTATATGAAAATGAGTGGTTGAAATCATAGGACTCCAACCAAACATTACATTACACATAATAGATAAAAATTATATATTTTTCATTAAAAGCCGAAAGTTATGTATTCTTTTGTCAAAAAAGTCATAGATTACTGGCAAGAAAATATTATTGATACAGAAATCTTGATGACACATTCTTAAAACAGAATTGACAAAACACACAACCATTATTATTTCATTTATTGGATTAAAAATAGACACAAATTATTAAAGTAGAAAACAACAAGCATAAATTATTAAAGTAAGAAATAAAGAAAAGACACACATAACTAAAGACAATGACGGAGTAGAGACACACATTATTAAAGATAATGACAAAAAACAGACATACATTATTAAAGTAGAAATGACAAATCACATTATTAAAAATATCAACCCACTTGACAACAATTAATTGCCAAATAGATTATTGCTACGCTATTCTTCCCCAATAGCTTTTTTTGGCGGTTATCAAGATGCTCTTTTTCACTTAGCTTCAAAGAAAATTTCATCTTCTTGGCTTGAGTCTATTCTTTCATTTGCTTCATTTTGTTTCATGGCTATTTTGTCTAATCGTTTCAACTCTTGCTCTTTATGTTGTTTAAATTAATTCCACTCTTTATTGACCTCTTCTAAAGTTGTGGCCTTAGCCTTTCTTTTTACCCTTCTTTTTAGTTGGATTCCTCCCAATTGAACGTGACTAGAAATTAGAATCACTTGCATTACTCTCAGAGATCTCTTAGATCCACTACTTTCCGATCCAATATTTCCTCCAACCTAACTACCATAACGTGGTTGATCACGAATAACGTGTTATTCTGACATTAAACTGAAACAAATACTTGTACCACTTGAATATAATTCATGTGCTTTTGCCAAGACATTATTCTCTTACCACGCAATTTTTTGTAGACGTTTAACGTTATCATAAGCTCCAATTTATGTAGTTGAAATGATTTCTGGATGAGTCCATCACGCATAGGTTCAAATGCACAATTTTCATTACAATATTCAGTAATTTTGTCCAGTATGCTTCACTTTATTGGTTTCTTCCAACAACATTGTCTGTTCCATATTTAATCCATCTACTGAGTAGCACAAAATTTTGATCAATGGTCTATTTAGGGCTTTTCTTGCAAGTAGGAGTTGATTCCTCCGTAGTTGGACTACTCTCGTTTGGGCTGCTCTCATTTGGACCGCTCATACCACCAAAACCCATTTGTGTTGAAATTTCTGGAAATTGTGTTGCTTAAGATGAATATGGCATCATCGAGTCATAATATGGATATGGATGATAATTTGGAACATCGAACGACATTGTGAGTTTGGTGTTAATCCATAATTTGGCATATTTTGAGGGTGTAGGTGATTAGAATACTAATTAAGAATTTGGTAATTGATGGGATTTGGGTACGGAAAAGAACGATTAGTAGAATTTTGGGTATTGAAAGGGTTGTTGTTGGGATCCATATTACCAAAAACGTATTTTAAAAAAATTTATAGAATGATAGTTGAAAACTATAGGAAAAAAGATTTTAAAAAAATTCATATCCAAATTAAGTAAAACAAGTCTCTATCTATAGAGTACAAAAAATGAAAAATTTTCGTATATTTTTATAAATTTCCTTAAATTTATAAAAACAAAAAAAAATTCAATTGAAAATTTTTAAATAAAAAATATTTAAGAAATTTGAACACCAAATGAAAAATACACATTTCTAATCTTCTTTCTTTACCCTCCCATTAGTTTTTGTGATGACAAATGATGCCCACTTTTTTTTACTGAAAATTACTTTATATTCATCACAGTAGAAAGGGAAGGATACAACACATTGTTCAAATACTAAGCCGGCGGTAAACAAGATAACTTCAGAGGCAGAGTCAAAAAGAGAGAAGTTTTTAAAATTCTACTACATAAAAGGATTAAGCTAGAATATCATAAAAAAGAAACTGATGAAAGACACCCTCTAAACTTCAAATCGAGATCACCGGAGAACAAAACAAAATCAAACGGATGACGAAACCTCCTATGATGAATAAGTGCACCTCACACTGAAGAACTAGGCAACTACTCTTGAATATAATGAATCCAAAAAAAATGGTGAAGTCGAAGACATAGTCTACTATTTGATGCCTCGTAGAACCCAAGAAAAGACAAGACCACGATCAAGTTTAAAGAATTATTACAAGGAGCGGAACTATCTCAACACAGAAAAAACTGAACTCAAACGAGATGAGCACAATAACATATCAAAACTGACAATGAGAATCTTGACGATTATCTTGGGGACACTAAAACCAAGAATCTAATCCAAGACAACCTAACAACACCAGATTTGAATCTAGTCAACAAACTAAGAGTTATACGCTTAAAAACTAAACTAAGGACAAAAGAAGGCACAACCCGGCGAACCCAAGAACTCTAGTCAATGCAAACAGGTGACGAAACCATCAAAGACCTAGCACCGTCACCAGCGGAGCTACAACTAACCGCGAGAATTGAGGCAGAAACATCGTCAAGTTTGCTTCAAACCACTGATCTGACACAAGAAGAACAAACTGAAGAAACCCTCTTAGCCTAAGACAACAACAACATGACATGAGGGGAGCAATTGAACCTGCAGCAGAGCTGAGAGAGCCTCTGGTGGCCGATCAACCACTCATGAGACCATATCTAAAACAGCAGTGCTAGGTTTAGTGATATCACGTTCTTTAATCTTTGAAGCTTTTTTTTCTTGTTAGTTGTCAACTGACGCCCACTTTTATTGACTTTCTATTTTTTCAATCCGTTGAATATATTTAAGAGCCAAAATAGTCAGGTCATGTTTTTTATTATTCAACATGCTCATTGCATGGATTAAACTGTTGAAATTTTATTTAAACATAGCCATTGTAAATGGTCTAATTGGATACAAAATCTAATTATAAAATAACAATCCCTCTCTTTCAAATTATATGATATTTAAAGTTTTTGTACATAGATTAAAAAATTATTTAATTTTTAATTTTCTAATTAGAAATATTACTTTTAATTAATTTAATAATTCTTTAACCAATTTAAAATCAATCTGCAAAATACAAATAGTCAAAATATATACAAATATAATAAATATTTCATTGGAAGTTGATAATATCAAATAATTTAGAACAAATTCTTTATCCTAAAATATCATGTAACTTGGAACAGAAAGTATAAATTGAATTATATGTGTTATATAATTACATGGATGAGAGAAAATAAAATAAAATAAAATATTATATTGAGGATGTTGAATAAATAAGAGTTATCAATATGCCGAAGACGTGTGGTCTAGTGGTAGTGATCACTTTAGCTTTTCTCAAGCACCAGAGGTCGATTTTTCTTCGATACAAAGGGAAGGAAAAAAGAAGATTTTAAAATATGAATTTTGGCTATGAATCAGACTTTATCGATCTAATTATAAAAGTAAGGTTGACAAAAAAGTTATCAATGTAGAATAACCGTACGTTTTAAATATTGCTAAAATTATCTAAGTTTAGTTCTCTTTGCGGAACTAGACAAAGTTAATACTGTACACCCAAAATCCCATAAAATTTTGAATATAAATTTTAAACTACACATCGTTTTAAATTTAGCATTTTATCTTTAAATATAACTAAAATTACTTTGTAAAATTGTAATTAAAATAAATATATCGAACCAATATTTTTAATTTGACCTAAACTTATTAAACTAATTATAATCATGTGACTTACATACATAGTATCCATTAAATGTTGTTTCAATTGAAATCACGTTTAATAATTCTAATGCAAAAAAAAATAAAGTCTAAGTCACAAATCGTTATAGAATAAATTTAGTTACAATTTCGTCACAAATAAATCTAGTAAATTTTTATCACAAATCGTTATTGAACAAAATCACAATATTTTTTATAAAAAATTATAAATTTGTAACCAATAAAATTCGTAACAAAATGTATATAACATCATAAATTGTTACTAATATTTTTAGTCACAACTGTTTCAAATTTTTTGTAGAGTAAAAAATTACATATTGTTTTCAGTCAATTTCAATATAGTAAGTTTCAATATATATATATATATATATATATATATATATATATATATATATTGTCCTTAAAATCTATTATTAATCCTCCACTTGTGCTGCAGAATGATCGAAATTTTGATGTCAAAACTAGTAGTTGAGTCATCTAAACCATTAATGAATTACTGAACGGTAAAAAAAAGATAACATATTGTTTTTAGCTCTATAATTCAGAAATAATGGGTTTGATAGATTGCAATAAATAGGTCATGTACATGCTTATTTTACTACCAATCAACATTTTGTTTGAAACAACATTTTACAAACAAGATTTTCACGTCTTTTGCAAAAGATTATTTAAACTTATGTAGATCATTGATACACGAATGTTTTCACAATCTATTTACCAAATAAACCTCTCGTGCTTATCTTGTC
>OVAX01001587.1:0-42268 GCA_900406405.1 Lepidium africanum | reverse complement strand
TTCTTCCACATGTCAAATTCAACGATCATAAAAATTTTGGTGATATATTTAAAACAATCTTTTATATAAAGAAAGGTTTCTCAAAGTTAGTAATTAACAAGATTATTCCACATGTCAAATCTAACGATCATAAAATTTTTGGTGATATATTTAAAACAATTATATAAAAAAAAAATCATAACTATATGACAAAATATTTATTATCTATTTGAAATCTTATTATATGAAGAAATTGAATCTTATTATATAAAAAAGGGTTTCTCAAACTTAGTATTTAACATGATTCTTCCACGTGTCAAATCCAACGATCATAAAATTTTCGATGATATATTTAAAAAAATAAAAAATAAAAAAAGAAGATAATCATAACTATGACTCAAAATATTTATATCTGTTTAAAATTCAATTATATGAACGAACCGAATGAAAACATAAAAACTAATAGTAAATAATTAATTATATCATAATGNCGAATGAAAACATAAAAACTAATAGTAAATAATTAATTATATCATAATGTAAAAATAATAATGTTGTTAATATTCTAAAAAGAAAACAAAATTCAATAAAATAATTACAAATTTCTTACTTATAAAATAAATATTATATATAGATAATTATCTATATAGTCAGCACTCAGCATGTAATATCTTATTATATAAAGTAAGGTTCATCAAAGTTACTATCTAATTGGACTCTTGCACGTGTCAAATATAACGATCATAAAATTTTTGATGATATATTAAGAAAAACTAAAAATAAATCTTATTATATAAAGAAGAGTTTTTTGCACATGGGACAAGAGTGTCTGCTTTATGATTCAAAAAAAAAGATACAATAAAGAACAAAATTTAAAAATAAAATTTTCAAACACAAGAAAACCCGTACATCGCACGGGTCTTATCTAGTATATATATGTTTTATGACTGAAAATCTCCTCATCTCAATTTTTTAATTTTTATAGGTTGAATAACAATGAACACAAAAGCTAAAAACAATACAATTTATTTAACAATCGATCAATTAACCCAAAAACATTCGTATCGTCATATGGTGGTACATGTTTTAAAGAAGTAGGAAGCAAGAATTTTAAGTAAATGAGCTTATACGAATAAGGTTTCTCTTACTTGATGAAAAAGTAATATTTTTTTATATTTGTTTTATTCCTTATCCTATTATACAAAGTTTGGTTTCATAACTTAGTACTAAATCAACAGAATTCATTCACATGTCAAATTCAACGATTCACAATTTTTACAGTATCATATTATATCCTATTATAAAAAGTTAGGTTTCAAAATTGAGTAATAAAGTTTTCAAATCTAATGATCCAAATTTTTGCAGTATTTTTATATATTTTTGTTTTAAATATTTATATTTATCACTAAAAATAAATCTTTCTTCACAATTCTAACATAAATAGATATATAAAGTTGAGTTTCAATAGTTAGTAATCAATGAAATTCTTTCAAATGTCAAATCAAGCGATTTAAAATTTTGTAGTGTCCTATTATATAAAATTGGGTATAATCAATAGTTAGTAATTAACATGATTCTTCCACATGTCAAATTCAATGATTCACAATTTTTCAGTATCATACTATATAAAATTGGGTTTCAAATCCTATTATATAAAGTTTGGTTTTAAAAAATTATTAACTAAAGAGATACTTATATATTATCTAAAATATAATACATGTGTATATAATATATCTTATTTTATTAAATTAGATTTCAAAAATTAGTAATCAACGAGATTAATAAATATTATCTAAAATATAATACGTATATGTGTATATATCAAAAGAATTCATAAAACCCGTGTATCGCACGGGTCCATATCTAATTTTATAGATTTTTGTTTATATACTAATTTTAAGTAAATATGTGGGTTAAAGCCTTCCCAAATTCAATTTTCATCCATTTTGAGCTTATTTTTGGTAACTTTTAGATTTAATAATTTTTTGCGCTCACATACTCATTTTTAATTAATTTATGGTTTATAACCTTCACAATGTCAATTGTCATCACTTTTGATTTTTTTTTTGTTGTTGATATACTAAGTTTTTTATAAATTTATGGACTATAAATTTATGGCCAAGCTCTCTCAACGTCCAAAATCGTAATTACATAAAGTAGTTACAAAATATAATTGGTTAAAAGATTTAGAAAAAGAAAGAAAATGACAAACTGAAGCTTTATTGCTCGCATGTCTGATTCTGATATCATACATACATTTACATATACATACACATACACACTCTTACGTACCTGCAACTAAAGCCATTCTATGCAACCCAATCGTCACCATCAATCTCTATACGCTTTTTTCTCGAGGGCCAAGTGTTGAAACTGCTTCACCCACAACTTTTCACATTTTGGGTCAATATTAATATCTTACCTAGTTATTACTGTATATAAAACATCACTCCCTTTACTCAAAGTATTAAGCATCTGCATCCTTCTCCTCCATCTGCTCTATCAAACCACCTTTCCCATCCTAAGTTCACTGGCCCGTTGGTTCTGCCCAGCCCCCACACAACATCCATCAGTTATTCGCTCGATATCAACTCTAGAGTTTAAAAGTTTAAGAAACACTCACAGTGGCAACAACGGGTCAGGTCCTTTCTCGATGACACAGAGCAGCCTGTGAACCAAAACAAAATCAATTTCATCACCAAAATTCACTCAAATCCAGATTATGAACCTAAAACTGCTACAAGAGATAACACAGAGTTTCTTACAAACGTAAAAAACTTACTCTTCACACACGGTTGATACAACATCTGTCGTCTCCACCTCTTCCAACTCTTTCTGGATATTTGTACATGAGATCAAGAGTAAAGAGTTACTTTAATAACTGTTAAAGAGCACTAGTAGCAGCAATAGGCACGAAAGAGTCTATAACACATTATCTATGCACCACAGAAGCTTGAGGTAACCTAAAATTTAGGAGGCCTCGATTCAACTATAGAGATCATAACCAACTATAGAGACAATAATTATAATAGGGACTAAATTATCACCATAACTGTACTAGTACTACTATGGTAATTACATCACACAGAAAATTTCAGCAGAAAACCATTTGCGTAGCAAGAGAAAGAACCCAGAAAGTTTCATACATAACTGAAAATGGTGCCATTAGAATATCTAACTGCAAGAAAAATCAGTCTGAAAGAGGTTTTTGATGGGAACAGATCTATTACTGAATCTTCCTCTCCAACAAGAACTGGATTTTGGTTTTGCAGAGGGAAAAGCAGACACTCAAGACAACCTACCTAGCTGTTAGACACGACATACAGTTTCATCCTCAATTGAGCTAAGAAGATGTACTTAAGATCACATAATTGAGCTCAACAAACCAAGTAGAAACACGCGGAGGAGCTATAGCCAAGAGAGAACCTACATCGGAAGAGGGAATTTCGGATAGAAAAGAGAGAAGTTAACTAACCTCCAAGAAAATGACTTCCTGTTCAACGCGAGTAAGCTCTGCAAGGATTCTGTGCTTGCCGCGTGCGTCACCACCGAGAGAAACAGCCTCCGGCTCTTGCTCGTAAGCCGCCGTTTCCTCCATGGATATTAGAGAGAGTGACTAACTAAGCTGTGGAACCAGGTAATCGCCGATTCGCATACTCCTACTACTCGCAGATCTGACACCGTCAGAGAGAAAGAGGCAAGTCCGTACAAGTTTGAAATGTCAGTCGTCGTTTAATCGACCTGTTTTTCTTTTTCCTTCCATACGCGCAGAAAAAAACGAGAATCCCAAAAGTCACGTCACTTTTACACAATTAAAACCAGAAAGGCCCAATAGTCAAAAGGCCCATAATTGTTACGAAAGGGCCCATGGGCTGAAACAAATGATTTGTTATTACAACATCTCGTTTGAGAAGTATGTGGTTGGTTGAGTCAGTGTCTGAAGAGGGGTCACTTTGCAAAATCTGGTGGTGAATACAATTATAATATATAGATAAGCCTTCTTTCATCTTCATCTGCTCTGCTCAACTGATCCCTCATCGATGGCTTCTTCGATGCTCAATGGGGTCATTACTCCCAAGGGTTTAGGGTTCTCCACTTCCAATTTACACTGCAGATCGATTCCTCGGCCGAGTTTACTCACCGTGACCCCAACCACCAGCACACCTCCTAGACTGAGACTCTCAGTTGCAACTAGATGCACTAGTGTTCCGGCGTCGGCGTCGGCGTCGGCGTCAAGACCATCGGCGCAGCCTAGGTTCATACAGCACAAAAAGGAAGCTTACTGGTTCTACAGGTTCTTATCCATCGTCTACGACCATATCATCAATCCTGGGCATTGGACGGAGGATATGAGGGACGATGCTCTTGAGCCGGCGGATCTCAGCCATCCCGACATGCGCGTGGTCGATGTCGGCGGCGGAACTGGCTTCACTACTCTGGGCATAGTGAAGACAGTCAATGCTAAGAATGTGACCATTCTAGATCAGTCGCCACATCAGCTGGCAAAGGCAAAGCAAAAGGAACCATTGAAGGAATGCAAAATCGTTGAAGGAGATGCTGAGGATCTTCCGTTTCCTACTGATTATGCTGACAGATACGTCTCTGCTGGAAGGTATCATCTCAGTCAATTCGTTCTTATACATACATATATAATCATTGCTTGCATGTTGTTGTTTTTTGGTCTAGAGATCCAAAGAAAGTGTTCTCTAAGATCAATGATGATAGATTGCTTTGTGTGTTATCATCACAGCATTGAGTACTGGCCGGACCCGCAGAGGGGAATAAGGGAAGCGTACAGGGTTCTCAAGATCGGTGGCAAAGCGTGTCTCATTGGCCCCGTCTACCCAACCTTCTGGCTCTCTCGTTTCTTCGCTGATGTGTGGATGCTTTTCCCCAAGGAAGAGGAGTACATCGAGTGGTTCACAAAAGCAGGTTTCAAGGACGTTCAGCTTAAGAGGATTGGTCCCAAGTGGTACCGTGGAGTTCGCAGGCACGGCCTTATCATGGGATGTTCTGTCACCGGTATCAAACCTGCTTCCGGTGACTCTCCTCTCGAGGTTTGCCACTACACTTAGCTTTTCATTAAACCCCTTTTTGATTCTCCTACCTAATCTCGCATTTGAATACAGCTTGGTCCAAAGGAAGAGGACGTAGAAAAGCCTGTCAACAATCCCTTCTCCTTCTTGGGACGCTTCCTTCTGGGAACCCTAGCAGCTGCCTGGTTTGTGTTTATCCCGATCTACATGTGGATCAAAGATCAGATCATCCCTAAAGATCAACCCATCTGATGTAGGACATACAAGAATGTATGATTGTAAACCTTCTTGTTTGATACTTTTTCAGCATTTATCGATTCCCACAAACTCAATACACATATAGTCTGAATGTGATACATGTTTAACAATCTCATAAAGCAACCAAGGTCAAGTACCACATCAGACCAGCATCATTAACGATTGCTTATACACAACGGGAAAAAAAAAAACAAAAGAGAGGCAAGTAACAACAACAAAAAACTCTCAAGTCACCAAGATCAATCTGCATAGTTAACCAGACCTCTCTGTCCGGGTGGAGAGGTTGAGGGAGAGGGGCTGAGTGATGCTGCAGGAGAGCCTGATCCTCTGATGGGGGATCTCTGTGGCCCAAGACGGGATCTAAGGTCTTGGCTAATTGGCTGCTTCTTCCTAGGGCTTCGGCTAGGGCTACGATGCCTTGGACTTTGGCTCCTACTTCTGTCTCTGAAACGCCTGCGGTACTCATCTGGACTCCGGGAATTGCTCCTTCTCCTCCGGTTGTACCTATGTAAGAAACACACTTTTAGAGGACTTTCAACATGGCCTTGAAGTTGTTCGTTTCATCTTTCAGCCTTGCAATAATTTGCTTAACCAATACATCCCAAAAAAAGGGTTCTTCTAGGATATAAACAATTCAATACAATTACTCCGTCGCCCAAAGCAAAAGCCAGAATCTGTATCATGGAATGAGAGAGCAAACCTTGGAGGGCTCCTTCTTCTGGGTGGGCTTCTAAAGCGTCCCCTTGGCGAGCGCACTGAGTAGCTCCTGCTACTAGGATACCTAGTAAAATTCAAACAAAACCAGGCATTAGTACTATCCACAGTGCTGTCTTTCTCTGTTGTAAGTTCGTATAAAAAAGCTCTACCTATCCCTGCTCCTGTCCTGAAAACTTCTTCTCTCAGGCCAATTTCGAGGAGGCGAACGCTCAGGAGAAGGTGTACGGTACTTCCGAGCAAAAGAATAGCGTTCTGTGAATCCACGTCCCTTTCGGATGCGCTTGGGCACACCACTTGGAGACGGGCTTCTGGAAGATTTTCTTACAGCTTCCTCTGATGGCTTTTCATGAGGACTTCTGCTTCCAAGATCTCTCACAGGGCTCCTACTAAGACTTTTGCTCCTGCTGCTTTGGTTTCTCCTAGGAATGGGGCTTACACTCCTGTATGCAATAAAAAGTGGTAAACTTTGTCAGGGACCACAAATCTAAACACCATAATGCAGAAGCAGAGCTGAAATAAATAAAGCCAGGGAGATAAACCTTGATTTTACTATGTCAGCGGAGTCGGTGCGTTGATCATCGTTATGTACTTTGGCGGCCTTTCCATTACCTACTGGTTGATCATTCTTCAGGAAAGTATCTGATTCTTCTCTCAGAAAGTTCTTCTCTGCGGGACTAGAATCAGCAGCATTCTCTACAGGCATGGTTGTCGAACGTTTTCCACCATCTGTTCCAAGAAGTGAGTAAGATTCTTCTTTAGATTACGCAATTGTACTTCGGCATATGAAAAATAACCGCCAATCACATATTAAAGAACCACGATCCTGAACAAGCAGACTTACTTTTACCTTTCAGTGACTCTCTGGCTTTATGACGGCCCACTCTCTCATCATCAGATCTGCTACTCATGCTGCTACTACTATCAGTGTCACTTGAGCTATCCGTATTTCTGTAATAATATAAATCACTAATAAAATCAAGCAAAATAACTGGCAACAAAATACATTGAATTACCACGAACTAGTAGTCAGACCTTCGAGTTTTCTTTTTCGCATAACGTCCTTTACTCTTTCTTCCCATGCGTCGGCCTTTGTGTCTCTTTGCTGACCTCCTCTTCCTCCGCTTCCCATCACTGGAAGAACTAGACTCATAGGAGGATGAATTTGTTTCTGATTCCGAATCTGAATCAGAACTTGAGCTATATGAATCCGACGAAGAGTATCTTCTCTTTCGCTTTACCCTTTTCTCCTTAATTCTTTTTGTCCGTGTCCCCTTAGCTTCACGATCAGATATGTCACCAGAAGAAAGGCTCTTGCTTGTTTTTTTCGATTTACCTGGATAACATTAACGTGCCCTTGCATCATAAATCTAGAAAATTCACAATCAATAATAAACCTTATTACCTTTCTCTCTTTCAGCAGCATCCTGAGCTTTTTCTCCACAATCTATTATTTTTACAGAGCTGGTAGGTTTCCCATCACTTGTCCCCACAAGTTCCATTTTTTTGACTACTTCCATTCCCTTCACAACTTTCCCAAATACAACATGCTTCCTATAGTATGATTAAGGAAAAAAATCAGGACCCTTAACAGTGCACTAGACCTTCTGAGGGGTCTTTACAATGAATTTCAATTTCTAAAAGCGACCAAATTCTAGGAGCAGAATTTACCCATCGAGATGTGGCTGCCGTTTAAAAAGTATAAAAAATTGGGACCCATTGGTGTTGGGGCCACAATTTGCCATCGAAAGAATTCCAGCTCCGTCATGGTCCAGTTTAAAATTCTCATCTGTAGCGGTAACGGTATTTATTGAGAAATTCGTTCAAAACCAGAGAGCTGAAAATAAAGGAAAAGTAAAAATTATACCTGGAAACTTCCCACCATAGATGCTCTCCCCACCAGTGCCTGCAAACCAACCAAAGTCCTTACATATCTGG
The DNA here is from genome assembly GCA_900406405.1 of Lepidium africanum. Taxonomy (NCBI): domain Eukaryota; kingdom Viridiplantae; phylum Streptophyta; class Magnoliopsida; order Brassicales; family Brassicaceae; genus Lepidium; species Lepidium africanum. Next base: position 34,343 of record OVAX01001587.1, on the reverse strand, counting down.
GCATTATTATCAGGGTCAAGCTGAGAACATCAGTAATAGCATCCCACGAGTATCTCTATGAGCTGGTATTATAGTCAGTAGTGCTTCGTAGAAGCTTTCTAAAAGATGAAAGGACGCCCTTCCAGTACCACTTTTTCATAATATATATACACACTTAGCTCCCAGAGAATAGTCAACTATTATTAGATCGTCTCAATTAAGTATACACCACACATTTATATATTGACCGTTAATAGTGCATAAATGAGATGTCAAGTTATACACAGTTTGGAAACTGATATGATTTCATGTATAGGGGGGATAAAAGGTCTGAAGAATACCATTTCCATTCGAAAAATCACCACCCTACAAGAAAGAGAATCACTAATGAATAAAGATCTTTATTTCCAATAAATGCATACAAAATGATAATACACATTCTAAATGTCTAATCATGTGTATGACAGGTAAGCAAATAACATAACAAAGTTGCAAAAGAACAAAATGAGTACAATGCATACATACTTGAGCCATGAATCCTTTAATTACACGATGGAAAGATGATCCTTTGAACTGTAGAGGCTTCCCAGTGGTCTTTCCAACGCCTGCCTCACCTGCATCAGGTTAAACATCAGAATAATGAAATGTAAAGCCCATTATCTTCCAGCTTGACACTCCAAAAATGAATTTACAAAATATCTTGTTCTTCCAACATATCCTGATAATATGTCTTAGCCATCTACTAGATAAGTCAGCTATGCTACAAGTCCCCAAGAATCTGGCAAGATTAAATGACCACGAAAGATGCAGATATTGTTGAGAGCAAACTTAAGATACCTGTGCAAAGGGCGCGGAAGTTTTCCGCTGTCTTGGGGACAACATCAGCAAAAAGCTGGCATTGACAGAAAGAAAAAGAAGAACTTCAGGTCATAGAGACAGAGAGGAATGAGGAAGCCAAAGAAAATGCACAATTGATGAAATACCTCAATGACAATGCGTTCAACGGGATCCCCACCAATTGATACATCCAAGAATACATTAGGATTTTTCTTCTTACTCATTGCTACACAAGGAAAACACCAAACAGAAAGAAGAGAAGCTACCATGAGAGGTGTAAAAAAATAGAACAATGGCATATGGCATCCAAAAACTCTACAAAAGTACAATATCAATAAGCCTAGTTACCGAGCCCAGTTAACATGATACGTTGGCTTTGAAGCATAAATACAACTCTCGAAAAGATACAAGAAATCAAACTGAGCACACCAAAGCCTAAACCCATAAAAGATGAAAGAAGTTTGGTTACACTCACGCAGTCATGAGGTGCTCGATTCGATTAAACCAAAATAGAGTTCAAATATCAGATCCATCCACTTTATCATTACTCTCTACCTAAAAACCCTAAACCCAAAACCAAACCCAAAGAGAACATGAAAAAAGTATTTGAGAAAGATGAGGTGCTTCTTCTCAAAACCTAAGAAAACGAAAGAAAAAAAGAAACACAAATACATCACTGGAATTGCACAGAAAAGTCGGGACTCGGGAGGTTAACGCAGAATCGAGTCAAAAATAAGAAGGCCGGGAAACAGCAGGAATTCAGCGAAGACAAGAATCTCGGGAGTACCTGATTGTTCAAGCGAGGCGGAGACGGTGAAATGCAACAACTAGCGGCGGATGAAGACAGTAAGAAAGAAACATTTTGTGCACCCGGGGGAGTAATAGTTAACATATGAAAAGCAGTGTGCATCCATAAATGGCCACGTGTCGAACTCTAAATGGTATTATAATTAGGTTAAGGCCTCAAGCCCGATGGGCCTTTGAAGGCAAATGGAAGATTACTCGGCGTCTGCGACTACGGTCGTGTTCGAGCGTCCGATACCACTGCTCCGGGGACCAGTACCCGCCGATGGATCGGAATTAAGTCCCTATGTGCTAGCTTTTCGATCCCTGGATTCATGGGGAGCTGCTTTCAAGCGTTGTGAAACTTTAATGAAGGAACAGTGCGAGGAAGGTGCAAGAATTGGGTGCGCCGTCTCCGCCTCCAACAACTGTAAGCCGCCGTGGTGGCGGAGGAGTTCTGGTGACATGAAGGAACGAGAAAAGTGCGAAGAGCGGGAATTCGAATTATGTGTGGCTGCAGCAAAGGGAAAGTGCGCGGGATTTGCTAAAGACAAGTGCTCGGGAGCGTTTTTAGACGCGAGAATCGCAAGGAGCTCGAGACAGGTTGAGAGATTGGTGTGGGTAGCGTCAATGCCTGAAGACAGCAAGTTGAGAGATCTCATGGGACTGATGAGTTCATTGGTTCAGAACAACTGCTGCACAGCCAGGGCCAGGGATCTTCTTAAACGCCATAAACCATCATCATCATCATAGGGATGAGAATTGTTCTTAGCTATGGGAACAAAACAATGTCATTCATGTTTACTTTTTCTTATCCTGAATCGTTTGCGTGGAATCATACTTATTAGTTTGTTTAGAAGATGATCTATATTATCAATTGTTAAAGACTCATTCTTGTTGATGGTTTCACATTTGTGCATCAACTCGTCCTGTAAAGCTCTTATTTCTCATCCAACAAACTAAGATTGGTTGCCACGTCTAGCTAGATTTTAGTGGAGGATCAAACTATTCTTGTTTGTTTTTTATGAAGTCAACTGCTTTGTTTCTACCTGTCGTCACCTGAAGAAGAAAGAGATGACAGTGAACACGGAAACTGCTAGGAAGTTTCTCAGCTATCAACTCATATGGAAATTTATGGAAAAGTAGGAGTGACAAATTCGGTTTTGATTCATTCACCAAGTGCACAATTGAGTAAAGTATAAATTCACAATTGAGAAAACAAGTTGGTGTGGAAGATTCAATATAAGTCTTTCGTTTTTGTCTTATATTTGTCCTTTGCAGACTAAGCAATTCAGCAAGTTGTGGTACACGTCACGTTATTCATTCTACAATGACGGCGTTGTTCACATCAGATTTAGATTGGCATTGACCCTTCATCTCCGCACAATGGTTCGAAGGGAAGTGCTGCCCATGTCCTTTGATCAACATGCCTTCATGTTTACAACGCGTCTTGGTGGTTCCACCGCCTTAAAAAAGTAAACTAGGAAAGAACTTATTAATCATTTAAATACAAAAGGACTTCAAAGCAAATCAATAGGCGGCTAGGCCTCGCCACGCCTATTTAGATAGTAGCACGAAGGTGAGTATTGAGTGTCTTACAAGTTACACTCCATTTAGGCGAAAGAGAGAGAGAGCGAGACTTTTCTTTACACACAAAACATGAAAGACCTCAAGGAATATGATTACAGTGCTCTGTTGCTCAACCTTACAACCAGTACCCTCACCAAGGCCCAGAGGCGTTGGCGTTTTGCCTATGCTGCCATCTACTCTGTGAGGGCCATGCTCTCTCTCGTTAAGGACATAGTTCCCGTAAAGACTGATCCCGAGGCCTCTTCCTCTATCTCCTACACAGCCCTCCAATCCGGTGATGGAGCAAAGATCAACTCTATGCCTCTCTCTTACGTTCCTGACATCGATAAGGAACAACTTGTCAAGATCATCAAGGATAAAGACTTACTGGGCATCCGAGAGCTAGGTGGCGTGGAGGGTGTAGCCGCTTCCCTTAGGACAAACGCCACAAAAGGAATCCATGGGAATGAGCAAGAAGTTAGTAGACGTCGTGACCTCTTCGGCTCTAACACTTACCACAAGCCACCACCTAAAGGACTGCTCTTCTTCGTGTATGAAGCTTTCAAAGACACAACCATCTTGATCTTGTTGGTGTGTGCCACTTTCGCCCTTGGCTTTGGTATCAAGGAACACGGCATCAAAGAAGGCTGGTATGAAGGCGGAAGCATCTTCGTAGCAGTCTTCTTGGTCATAGTTGTCTCTGCTCTTAGCAACTTCAGACAGGAGAGACAGTTCGACAAGTTGTCTAAGATAAGCAATAATATCAAAGTGGAAGTCCTTAGGGACAGCAGGCGCCAACATATCTCCATCTTTGATGTTGTTGTTGGTGATGTTGTTTTCTTGAAGATCGGAGATCAGATTCCTGCTGATGGCCTGTTCTTGGATGGGCATTCACTTCAGGTGGACGAATCTAGTATGACCGGAGAGAGTGACCATCTTGAAGTAAATCACAAGGATAATCCCTTCTTGTTCTCTGGGACAAAGATAGTCGATGGGTTTGCTCAGATGCTAGTTGTCTCTGTGGGTATGAGTACAACCTGGGGAGAGACAATGAGCTCCATAAACCAAGATTCCAGCGAGAGAACACCTTTACAGGTCCGTCTTGACACATTGACCTCCACCATCGGAAAAATTGGTCTTACGGTGGCTGCACTTGTTTTGATAATCTTATTAGTTCGCTATTTCACTGGGAACACTAAGGACAAGCAAGGCCAAAGAGAGTACAATGGAAGCAAAACACCTGTGGACACTGTGATTAATTCCGTTGTGCGAGTTGTGGCAGCTGCAGTCACCATTGTCGTAGTGGCTATCCCGGAAGGCTTGCCATTGGCTGTGACTCTGACACTGGCTTACTCCATGAAGAGAATGATGTCTGATCAAGCTATGGTCAGAAAGCTCTCGGCGTGTGAGACTATGGGCTCAGCGACAGTGATATGCACAGACAAAACAGGAACTTTAACTCTGAACGAGATGAAGGTAACCAAGTTTTGGCTTGGCCAAGAGTCAGTCCATGAAGACTCTACAAAATTGATCTCATCTAACGTTCTTGATCTCCTTTACCAAGGCACCGGTCTGAACACAACAGGAAACGTCTGTGTTTCAGACTCAGGCTCAACGCCTGAGTTCTCGGGCAGTCCAACAGAGAAGGCGCTCTTGTCTTGGACTGTTCTAAATCTGGGTATGGATATGGAGTCGGTGAAGCAGAAACACAATGTTATCCGCGTTGAAACTTTCAATTCAGCAAAGAAACGAAGTGGAGTATTGGTTCGAAGAAAAAATGACAATACTTTCCATGTTCACTGGAAGGGAGCCGCTGAAATGGTCCTAGCTATGTGTTCTCACTACTACACGAGCACCGGGTCCGTTGACTTAATGGACTCCACCGCAAGGAACAGAATTCAGGAAATAATTCAAGGTATGGCGGCCAGTAGCCTCAGATGCATAGCTTTCGCTCATAAAATTTCGTCTGATGACACGAGATTAGAGGAAGATGGCTTGACTTTGATGGGAATAGTGGGTCTGAAAGATCCATGTCGACCTGGTGTCTCAAAAGCTGTTGAAACTTGCAAACTTGCAGGGGTCACCATCAAGATGATAACTGGAGATAATGTATTCACTGCAAAAGCGATAGCTTTTGAATGCGGAATCCTTGACCATAATGACAAAGATGAAAAGGAGGCTGTTGTAGAAGGTGTTCAGTTCAGAAACTATACTGATTCAGAAAGGATGCAGAAAGTTGAGAAGATTCGAGTCATGGCAAGGTCCTCTCCCACCGACAAACTTCTAATGGTCAAATGTCTGAGACTTAAAGGCCATGTGGTAGCCGTTACAGGGGACGGCACCAACGATGCACCTGCACTAAAAGAGGCTGATATTGGACTTTCTATGGGAATTCAGGGCACTGAAGTAGCAAAAGAAAGCTCAGACATTGTTATTTTGGATGATAATTTCACATCCGTTGCTACAGTCTTAAAATGGGGAAGGTGTGTCTACAACAACATCCAGAAGTTCATTCAGTTTCAGCTAACAGTGAACGTTGCAGCACTTGTAATCAATTTCATCGCAGCAGTTTCAGCTGGTGAGGTCCCTTTGACAGCAGTTCAACTGTTGTGGGTAAACCTCATCATGGACACTCTGGGAGCTCTAGCTCTCGCCACAGAGCGACCCACCAACGAACTCCTAAAGCGAAAGCCAGTTGGTCGAACAGAGGCCTTGATAACAAATGTCATGTGGAGGAATCTTCTGGTTCAGTCATTATATCAAATAGCTGTGCTCTTGATTCTACAGTTCAAGGGTATGGCTTTATTTAACGTGCGCAAGGAAGTGAAGGACACTCTCATATTCAACACTTTCGTGCTCTGTCAAGTTTTCAACGAATTTAACGCAAGGGAGATGGAGAAGAAAAATGTGTTCAAAGGAATTCACAGAAATAGGTTGTTCATTGGAATCATAGCGATCACTATCGTGCTTCAAGTCATTATGGTGGAATTTCTAAAGAAGTTTGCGGATACAGTAAGGCTCAACGGTTGGCAATGGGGAACTTGCATAGCTATTGCATCTCTTTCATGGCCAATCGGGTTTTTCACAAAATTCATACCTGTTTCTGAGACACCCTTCCTCAGTTACATTAAGAATCTAAGATCCTTATTTACGGGTTCAAGTAGCTCATCTCTCAAGAAACCTTGAGAAGCTTACCATAACAGATGCAGTTCTCTAGGGACAGGTGAATAATTAACTCATCAAAGGAGCCGTCTGATTAGAGTTGCCAGCTCCCTTGAACGATTCAAATCCATGACGTGAACTTTGCTGGTTCCCAAAGAGATGATTTTGACTTCTAAGTTCTTTCAAACTGTTGCAACAAGGTGGCTTTCCAGTTCACTTCAACAGAAACATAAAGCGAGATCAGCAGGTTGATATAGGAAGATATGTTGGCTTAGAAAAATGAAAATGAGAAAAAAAAAAGAAAAGAAAAAAAACAATTGTATGAGTGTGAGCTTTGGGATAGCCATTGGTGGATATAGTAAGACTAACTTTGGTTTATCTAGTGCACTGTCGCAAGGGTAATTTACAATTCCTGTATATTTCAAATCTAAATAAGGTGTCTTGAATATGAGAGAAAACATTTTGGTTTTGTACAGTTGTCCTTTTCTCAAAACGTATGGCTTTGCAGAGTCTAAGTTCTCTTTGAAACACTAAAACATGATGCAGCAATAGTAAATTTACAGGGCAAAAACATGGGAATAAAAAGTGGAGAAAAAAGAGAGAGAAAACAGTTACAGCGGTTTCATGTAGTAGAACTGTGTGATTTCATGTGAAATGCTTTATCAGTGAATGGTCCTAAACCAGGAAGAAGTGAGGCTGTCCGAGCATGACCTAGCTTGAGTTTAAGCTAAATATGTTTCCACATTCATCCCTTAACCAAAGATAGATCATGCTGGCAGCTTCACTTGTTCCCTCGTGGACTTGCCTTCAAAATCCCTGAGCCGAAACGTGCAAAGTTGACATATTATGTATGAAATGGAAGAAAGTTTAAAAAAACTTTGGGCAAAGAAAGAAGTTCAAAACATAGAGAAATTGGAACATGTGTAATGGCAATGAAAAGGAGAAAGAGAGAGATAATAGTTTGTGGTTTAAGAGGCGTTATAGATATTTATAGAAAAAAGTGAGAGAGCATTTGAGGGAGGAATGTTAAAAAACTTAAAGAGATGGTTGGGTAAATAGGAGTGAGATACCACGAATTAAAGAAGCCTGAAGCAGTGAATTAATAGAAGCAGCATAATGCATACAGCTAAGCTAAGAGAGAGAGAAAATCAATAGGGCTGTGAAGAGATTAGAGCCTCGGCCCTGCATACCTATATCTCCGCCACCTGTGACCCTAAATACACTCCTTTATTGTGATACATCTCTTTCTTTCTCAATTCTTTTTCTCTCTCCCACGTACACACAGTGTCGTGCCTTAATTTAAATTTTGACCTTTACTTCTGTATAGTCCTAAAAGAAGCTTTAGCCAAGGTCTATGCTTAGTTTGATTTCGTGCCACATCTTTAGGTTTTGCATTAACCACCCTCCTATGTTTCCACCTGCATTAAAATCCCACCAATTAAGCCATCATTCTCTTAAATGATGCCAATACCAAACGTTAAAAATAAACAGTAGAGGTTTGTGGTGTGTGTTTGAATGCATAGGGATAGAGGTGAATACATGAAAGATTCATCCACGGGTCTGGTAGGTGTGGTTAAAATGAGTGTCTTGAAGTCATTTACTCTCAAAAGGCTAACAACGTGTCTGCTGAACAACTAGACGACTCTATTATCCCTATCTTGGTGTCTAGGTCTCTGCTTCCTGTCTTTAATTGCTGATATGCCTTTACTTTTTTGCTCTTAATCAGGTCTCCATCTTCTCTCTTACTTTTAAATCCCTTCCAATATCTCTCTTTCCCTTGTATGGTGCAAAACAAAAGCGGTCATTCACTCGTAGGATGCGACTTCACTTTTTTAAATTGGTGGGTCACAAGTAAATAACCATATGCAAACCTTTAGAGGCTACGTGGAGCTAATGACATAATAATCGTGGTCTGCATTGTTGAATATATGCTTTGGTCACCAAGAATCTCCGCAAGAACACAGTCCACTTTTAAAATGATGGAATCTATAGGCATCTCTCATCACAATGTCTCGTTTGAATAACTTAGAGACCAGCTTACAATAAGTATGGCAATCTCTACAGACACGTAAATTTTTTGTGATCCGAAGACAGGCTCGGTCAGCTGTTCTGAGCAGACCATAAGAAATTGCTAGCCTCTCACTGTGTCCATACAGCATCTGAACCTTCTCCCTTTCATCTACATTACGTGGAACGAACCGTGTATCGGCTAGATAACCTGCATCCCTCTCCAACTTCCAAGTAACCTCGGACAGTTTCTCATATATCTCCTTGGTCTCTGGATGAGACTTGTCACTTGCTGTGAAGCTATGAACTTTGCCGTCGATCTCAATCCAACTACATCCAGGATGCTTCCCTAATCCGCTTGCTTTCATTTTTGCCCTCACTTTGTCAACATCGTTCCATCGTCCTTGTCCAGCAAAGACATTCGATATAAGCACAAGATTTCCCGGATTCTTAGGTTCTAGCTCAAGGAGCCTCTGAGCTGCTATCTCTCCAATTTCTTTCTCTGAGTGAGATCGACATGCCGCAAGGAGTGCACACCACACTTCTGCAGTCGGTTCTGTTTTCATCGTTTTAACATATTCAAAGGCTTCCACTACACAATTAGCACGAGCCAGCATGTCAACAAGACAAACATAATGTTCAGGCCATGGTTCCAATTTATATTCATGTTCCATGATCTTGAGAAATCCTCTACCCTCGTTAAGTAGACCTGCATGGCTGCACGCATGGAGAAGTGCCAAAAATGAAATGTGATCGGGCGAGATGTTTTCATGCCTCATTTTATTGAACAACTCAACCGATGATTTTCCACAGCCGTGCATTCCATATGCATTGATCATACTTGTGTATTGCATTAAACCTTTCCTTTCTGTCCGATCAAATACAGCCTTTGCACTCTGTAAATCTCCACAGCATGCATACATGTCAACAACTGCAACTGCAATGGACTCCTCTAGGCAAAAACCCTGCCGCAGTAAGTAGCCATGAATTTCTCTCCCTTTCTTGAGGGCAGACAAACTTGCTGCAGCAGACAGTATACACAACAATGCTACAGAATCAACTAACAAACCAGTTTCAACCATGCGTCGAAAGAGATCAACAGCCTCATTTTCGTTACCATCAAGCGCACTAGAAGAAATCATGCTTGTCCAAGAGACAACATCTTTGCCTTTAATCGAATCAAATACTCGAGAAGCATAGACCATGTTCCTGCATTTTCCGTAAACATCTACCAACTCATTCTGTATGACAGAATCGAGTAAACCTTTTCTCAAAACGTGACAATGAATTTCTTTGGCAATGAGCCCGGATTTTAGCTCACTACAAGCTCGAAGGATGCTTCCCAGCATCATTTCATCAATCTCCATCCTTTTCTCAGCAACATCGCGGAAGAGTACTAAGGCCTCGACATGACAATTATTCTGAGCATAACCAGCAATGACTGTAGTCCACGAAATAAGATCTTTTTCATGCATCATAAGAAAGGCACGGCCCATATAACATGTGTGGTTGCACTTTGAATACATATCTACTAATGTGTTCCCCACCTGCAAATTAGAATCCCAGCCATGTTTAATCACGTAAGCATGCAATTCCATTCCTACTAACAGACTGCTTAATTTTCCTGACGCTGCAATGACACTGGTCACTGAAACCTCATCGAATTTGTGGCCAGCAGCGAGCATATCACGAAAGAACTTTAAGGCTTCTTTGTACAATGAATTCTGCACATATCCTTTAATCAAAGAATTATATGTCACAATGTCAGCGTTATCCATCTGACGAAGGATCCTTCCTGCCTCGAGCATTTTACCACACCTTGTATACATTGCAACCAAGGCGTTGCACACATATACTTCAAAACAATGAGTTGATTTCAGGACAGCAGCGTGAATCTCTTTCCCTGGCTTTTCATATGAGAGACCTTGGCAGGCTGAGAGAGCCGAAACAATACTGTAGCTGTTGGAGGCGGGACCATTCATTTGCATTTCTCTAAATAACTCTAAAGTCTCCAAAGATTGCCCTGACGTGGAATATGAAGACATAATAGAATTCCACAAAACAGCATCTCCTTTCTCTTCTGATCGGTCAAACAGACGCCTTGCTGCTCTTAGATCATCATTCTTAGCATACATGGCAACCAATGCATTGACAATAAAATCTGTTGATTGGTAGCCAAGCTTAACGACCAAAGACTGAAGCTCAGTCCCACTCCGGACATCTTTAAGCTTGCCGCAGGCTTTAAACAAGACAGGAAAAGAGTAAAGATGGACAGGAACGTCCTCGACTCGCATTTCCCGATATACAGCAAGAGCTGAAGCAGGATAACCATTCGATAGATACGCTCCTATCATCGCATTCCATGAGAAGGGCGTTCTCTCACACATTCCGTCAAACACTTTCTCTGCGTCATCCACAGACCCACACTTACCATACATAAACACAAGCTTACCGGCCAAAAAATCTAATTCACCTGAAGAGAAAGTCTTGAAAATACGGGAATGCAGCTGTCGACCTTGAGAGATAGCTCTATATTTGCCACAAACCTCAATAACATAAGCATAGGCTTCGATGGGAGGATTATCATCAATGACGTCCAGGCGTTGAATAGCATCATTTAGACCTCCATCGAAACAAGTGAGCTTCGGAGAAACTTGAACGGGATTTCCGAGGTGACTGAGAGATAGGTTTGTCCGAGTTAGGCTCAACTTGGGACGACATGATGGTGCTGTCGGAATACTACAATGGAGACGAAACGTAGAAATGGAAATTGCCGAAGCAGAGTACATAATATTACAAGTAACGGGGAAAGTTTTGCTGAGTAGTCTCATTTTACTACTGCGTCCATTTTACTTCCTTGAAGGAGAAAGGAAAAAAAACACAGTAGCTAGCTAATCCAATTATCATCATCCGTAACGATTCGTGTTTTTTCTTTCTTTTGTGGTTGGTTGGTGTCAGTTCTGAGATAATAAGGTTCTGATATAGGCCAGGCCCATATTGAACAAGCGATATATTGTTGGGCCTATTTCTGAAAATATATGATCCATCAACACAAAGAAAAAAACAAACAGAGTGGAAGACGGAATCAAACAATATTAAAAAGGCTTGAACCACCAATAACAACACATCAAGATCAGTAAGGTTGGCAAAATGTCATAGAAGATTAAATAAGAGACAAGTTGATCTGGCAACGCGGATTTTAAGGAGAAGAGAGGTGAAGGAGTAGGAGGGTGTGTGTCGCACGTCACGTCAGCATGAGTTTATCCTTAATAGTATATAAAATCAAACATTTGATTGACATCTCTGGTTGATATATATTGGTGTAGCACGAAACCTAAGAAGTCAACGAAACTACAGACCGCAAAAACAGATGGGGAAGAAGATGATCATCAACTTCTCTACCAGTACTCTCCTCCTAATCTTTTTGTTGGTTTCCACAGGTACGCGACGTAAAACCATATTTAAAATCAATAGTTTCCAACTTGATCACCAATAAATGTTATTTGTTGCTGTTGTAGGATTGATGAATCAAGGAGAAGCGCAAGCGAAAGGGTGTGTGTGGGAATGCAAGCATCTACCAAATTTCCCATGTTGGTTAGGAGATGTGGGAAAAGGCCTTTGCAATGACTTGTGCAAGTCAGAAGGAGCCGATAGTGGCATCTGCGTTACTAACCCACACGGCTGTCTCTGTCGCAAGGCTGGCTGCTCCTAATTTACCCTACTCATATGTTCAAGCACTTTTTAAACCCTTTTAAACATACCAAAAAGAATATGTCTTCTGTTTCGCTTGTGATCGAGTGCTATGGATTGTGATGGTCATTAATAAACACGACGGTGTGATGTATGTAACTATATAGTCATACATATCGTTGCTTTGGTTGCATTTGTTGATTGCTAGCTTAAGGCAGGAAGCCAAAAAAAAAAAACTAACTTTGCTTCATATCCGCCTCTTCTTCGTCGTTGCTCATGAGTAATTCTTCCAAGAACCCGTCGTCGAGTTCCCTCTCCACGCCATCAATCCGTTGCCGTCCATATCCTTGCATCTCTAGAGCCAGAGCTTCTAACTCAGACACGTTCTCCACCGCTTCTCTTTTGACCAAGCTAGTCTGATTAACCGCAGCCTCCTCTAACTCTTTCCTCTGCTCCATAAGCTGCTCCAGAAGTGACGGGTTCTCCACCGCACGCCTCAAGAAAGACATCATATGCCTCTGTTTCTTCTCCGTTCCATCAAGCCTCTTCTCCATGGCTTGGATGTAGCCTCTTGCTCTCTGCTCCTCCTCTTTCAGCCTCGAGATCTCCATCATTAGTACATGTCTCTCTTCTCGAAGCTGCGGAAGCTCTACACAGGGCTCATGACCCTCGTGTTGAGGGTTGTGGAGCGAGGGAGGAGAACTAGAAGAAGATAAGGAGGAGGAGGAGGAGGTTCTTCGCTTGATGCTTTTGAGAAGGTCTCTCTGACCCATCAAGAAACCTTCATTCATAAACTCCCATCTCTCTGCTTCGATCTTTCTGAATCCCTGAAGATAAAATATAATACTCAAACATTAGTAAAAGTAAAATTTCGGGTAAAAGTATTAACAGCGTAAGAACCTGCAAGTCCTCTGAACTGAATATATTATATCGAGTTGATAAAGTTCGAGAACTTGCGAAATATTTGTCTCTTTTAAGACTACAGGACTGAGCATATTTAACTTAATACTAACAAGAAATCCACAAATTGATTACCCTTTAGCAGTAATCGGAAGCCGAACGCATTGTTGAGTCTTCGAAAACTATAAAATGAAGGGAACAAAAAAGTGAAGAAGAAAAAAAACATAGAAAAGTTGTTTAGTGAAGAGAAACGAAGATACATACGTAAGTGTTAAGTTGTCTGACAAAGCTGGAGAAGTTGTTGTGCTTGAAGTAAAGTGGGAGAATATTGGCGGAGAATGAGTATGGATCCCACACAACAAAGCTGATGCCTCCTCTGTTCCAAGACACAATGTGGTTTGTGTTTAAATCATCCACCATTTCATACGTCTTTGTCAGAAACGGTGAAGGTCCTGCTTCTTGCAATCCCTCCATGGGCACCGGCGAGCTTGACGACGGGTCCATCTCGTATCAATGCTAGAGCTCGAAAGCTCTATGATTGGATGTTTTGTAAATAGCAACTGGAGAGAGGAAACGAACCATCTGGGTTCCTGAATCAGATAAACAAGACAAGGGTGGAGGAATAGAGCGGGAAAATGCCTTCTTTGAAAGAAAACAGAGTACTCTGGTTTTCTTCTTATGGAGAGAAAGATGTGGTGAAGACAATGGCCACGTAGGTGACTTAAAAACGTCCTATATATATAAGTGAGCTAGTGTCCCTCATTTTTTAATTGATCACCTTGTGGCTTTCGAACATTCTAGAACAATTGCGAGAGGATTGTTCCGGAACTTGTTTTATGAATTAAGCAGTTGTAACTTGTAAGGTACTGTAAAACACTATCCCTCCATAGAGGTGTTAGTAAAATTTGAAAACACAAGTTGATTGGTACATTTGGATTTTTCCAAAAAGCAGTAGAGTCCAAAGTTGGAAGTTACCAAGAATCTTTTGGACTAAAGGATCATAAGGTAATACACATATGTCAAAAGGTAAAATAGACACGTCGTATATCGAAGTTAGGTGGAATAATTAACATGGAGAAGACCATGTGGCTACGTACGTCACTCGATGCAATTTGGATTATATGATCCATACAAATACACATTTATTATCAACCTTACCGCAAGCTCTGTACATTCAACACGTGTTCAACTATTTATACCCGAACGAATTAAAAAATTGAAGCCATGAACCACTGAACCGGCCGGTTCAATTTCAGCAGGAAAAATGCAAACGGTTTGGACGAATCCAGAGGAAAAACTTTGTTCTCCATTTCTCCTCTCAGAGAGTTTTCAGGCGGACGAGCTTTGAGCGCTTCCTGTTCCTGGTAACCTATTTCTTCTGTGTTTGTATTTGATTTCAATTGGTTCCGTGACTATTTTGCTCTCTTTGTTCCACATTATCTGAGTCTGTGGTGTATCGAGTCTTCGATCGATGAAGATAGTACGAAAAATTAGTGTCTGTTCTTCGTACCTCTCATGTTCAAAGTTACCATCGAACGTCTGAACATTGCTTTCATTTTGTCAACATTTGTTTCCATAATTACTATTATCAGTTCTTCTATTATTGATTCTATGGTAGGTCTAGCAATAACATGAGATTTTTGACCTTTTAGTTGATTTAGCTGATTAACCGGCAAGCACTCTGCCTCTACTCAAGTATTGAAATCCTTTATAAAGAAGGATCCGGATTCACTCTTTTAGATTACCAATAAGTGAGATTTATCTTCTTCTTATTTGTTTAGGTTGTTTCTTAGAGAAATCCCTCAAAGGCTCAAACCTTATACAAGCCATGTAAGGAAGATGGCGTCCAGTGTCAAATCAAGTTTGCTATACATAGGGTTCATTATCTCTTTCACCGTATTGTTCTTGGCGTTTATCTGTGGAGGAGAATCTTCGACGTGTTTGGCAGTTTACAAAGAAGGTGGAGCTCCAGCTGTGTTTCAATCACCTAAATGCCCTCGTTGGAATCTTCAGAATTGGGGTTCTCGTACACAAAGTGGAGGTGGTCGTTGCCACACGGCAGCAATTCAAGGTCGGAGGAGATACCAAGAGGATCGCGTTCTATGTGCTCTTGATCTTCGGATTCCTTTTCCTGGTATGGAACTTTTTTTACTTTACATGCACCCCCTTTGAGTTAATGTATAGTGTGAAAAGATAAAATTGAAATTTTCATTCTCTGACTAGCTAAACTTACTTGTTCAAACTTAGAGTGTAGGAAATACTAATGGCTTTTACTCTCATAATTTGAGCAGCCAATACTGGAACCAAAGATGTTTTGGTTGGAATTGCAGCAGTCTTTGACGGACATAATGGTGCAGAAGCCAGTGAGATGGCTTCAAAACTTTTGTTAGACTATTTTGCTTTGCATATCAACTTTCTCTTGGACGCAACATATTCTGCTATGACAAGGAAGTTGATCGGAAGAATAACAACTAAACAGGAGCACGGTGTTATTTTGCATGGCGTAGGTCAGGATGAAATCATGCATCTATACAACCGGGATTTTAAAATGCAGTTGAGTGCTTTTTCATTTTATTTCTCTGTTTCATATCAAGTAGTCATTTCTGACAAATTAAAATGCCCCATCTAATAGTGTGAATAGGGATCTCCATCCATGTGTAGAAGATAAGATTCTGAAATGTGTGGCATGTCCGCCTCATAGTAGTGTCCCATATTTGTTTGCAGGTTTCAAGACTCATTGCCACTTAATTTTGATGATTCTCTTCACTTGGATATTATAAAAGAAGCATTGTTAAGAGCTATCCATGACATTGATGCCACGTTTACTAAGGTATAGTGGATGTTTTTTGCTCAACCTGTTGTATAATGGGATTAAAACAAACATTTCCTTTTATAGTAGCAAAATTAGGACGTAGCTAGCTAAACTTTGTTTTTTTTCCAGGAAGCATCTANGCTAAACTTTGTTTTTCTCCAGGAAGCATCTAACCGAAAGTTGAGTTCAGGTTCAACGGCTACAATTGCACTTATCGCAGATGGTCAAGTGATGGTTGCTAGTATCGGTGATTCTAAGGCACTGTTGTGTTCTGAAAAATTTGAGACTCCGGAAGAAGCTAGAGGTTGGAAAATATCTATTTCGAAATTCAAACTGCCTAATGAAAAGCCAGTATTGTATTTATAACTTAAAAGGAATTCTGATATAAACATTTGTTTGCAACGATGTTGCATATCACAGCTACTTTGGTGAAGTTATACAGAGAGCGCAGGCGCAATCAAGGCTCTACACCATCAAGGTTCTCGGACTTTAAACTGGAACATAGCAATGGACTAGTGCGTTTGATTGCCAATGAATTGACAAAGGACCATCACCCAAATAGAGAGGATGAAAAGGTTCGTGTTGAAGCTGCAGGAGGTTATGTTACTGAGTGGGCTGGTGTGCCACGAGTAAACGGCCAGCTAGCTGTCTCCCGTTCAATTGGTGATCTTGCTTATAAAAGGTAGACATTGCTTGCTTGTATCTGCACCACTGAACATGATATTTGCTGAATCTCTGTACCACTGAACATGATATTTGCTGAAACTCCTGTTTCTATTCTTATACACGCACTCGTTTACAAAATGATAAGCTATAATGTGAATTTTGGTACCTGTTTAAGTTATGGTGTCATTTCTGCACCTGAGGTGATGGACTGGCAGCCCCTACAGGCTAATGACAGCTACTTGGTAGTGTCATCTGATGGCATCTTTGAGAAGTTGGAGGTGCAAGATGTATGCGATCGTCTGTGGGAAGTAAACAATCAAACTAGCTTTGGAGCAGGAATGCCTTTCTACTGCTCGATTTCTTTGGCAGACTGTTTAGTTAATACTGCCTTTGAGAAGGGAAGCATGGATAACATGGCTGCTGCAGTGGTTCCTCTAAAATCTAATCTAGTTTCTCAGCTTCAACGGAAGGAGCAGAGTATGAGTGACAAGAAAAACATGATTGCTTCAGCACTGCCATGTGAGTTTCTCTGTTTGCTATCACATTTTCTTAACATGTTCATTATGGAATATACAATGTGAAGCTGTAAAGATAATTTTTAATACACTCTCATGTTTAGCTAATCACGTTTATGTCTTTTCAACAGTACCTAATGATATAAACTTGGGTCCATTGCAATCAAAGCAGGCTCAACCACTTGCAACCATGTTTAACAGGTTATTGGTATGACCCAGTTGACATAGCTTCACTATTCCAGTTTTCATTTTTGTTTCCAAGGCATTCTCTGACAAGCATCAGCAAATACGGGATAATTTTTTTTTTTCTGTAAGATGTATCTTCTTATAAGAATGGATAATTGCATGAATGAGGGAACAGATCAGCACCTTTCTCTTTGTTTTTTTTTTTTTTTTCAAACAGTCGTTACAGAAGTTTGCATTATTGACATGGAAAATCTGGACCATGCTTCTTATGCTAGGTTGAAGTGAAATACGGCAGTTTTTGCTACTTTTATATGTCAGAGAACCTTATTGGTGCGTCACAAATGAAAATGGATGGTTTGAACGGTTCCGTGGGTGACTTGCCTCAGGTTCTACCTGCATCTGCCGATCCCTTCCCTGGTAAAGTGAAAATTCTCTCACTGGAATCCTGTTTTATGTGAGAAGCCTTGGTGTTGATGTTGTTGTTGTTGTTGTCTTTTTTTGGTTCCAAATGAACTAGCATTTAGTCGTAATCATATCCTTGACCCCGATGAAACAGGCTGGTGTTTACCTTCTGGGACGGCTATCAGCGAGAATCAAGATCAGTGCATCAATCCTGATAGCTTTGCTACTTTCTTAGGGTTACTTGAATCTGTACCCTTACATGGTTTTGGTGCTAATAATGGGACGGATGGGATTTCATTTCCGGACTCGAGGTGCCTTCCTCTTTACCTTTGGGGTTGATCAGTTCTCTTCGCTCTTATGTCTTTTTGTGGCCTTTTGGTTAGATAGTTCACAAAGAAACATGGTGTTCTTATTTTAGTGTCTCCATATTCTGGAAACAATTATGTTTCAAAATAGATAAAAGGAATCTTCAGAATGGCTGACAAAATTGTGTAATGTCATGTGATTTATAGCTATGTGCTGAAGAAAAAATTTGGCCGTGGTGCATTTGGTGAGGTATGGTTGGCATTTCACTGGAATTGCCATCAAGGATTTAACGCTACTAGTTGGATCAAAGAAAATGAGAATACATCAAGAAATGGTGTACATATCAATGGATACACTGACAACTTAACTAACAATACATCTACAGATCGTTATGCTAGTGATGGTCCTGATAACTCCTTCATTTTGAAGCGAATAATGGTATGTGTTCTTTTTAGGGGTTTTTTCGATTGTTCCTTTTGAATATGATATGTGTGTGCAACTTTCTTCTGACTATTCTCTGGCTATGTATGCTTAGAATGATGGTAAGAAGATGTATCTGCGACGTCAATAATTCTCCATTGTTCATTGTTTACAGTAATAATTGTTCCAGATTGAGTACTTCCTGCATTAAAGATTATTGAGGATCTGGCACTCGTTATTCTTTACGAGACTTTGTTTTCTGCTCGTTGTCATCTATCTACTTATATGATGACTTTTAGATGCAAGTCCTTTCTGAATTCAACTTCTACTTTTTCTTACATTTTATTTCTAAACAGGTAGAGAGAGGACCAACTGTTTACTTAAGTGGTCTAAGGGAGAAGCATTTTGGTGAAATATTTCTAAATGCAAACAATATAAGTGGGAGTTCTTCTGCAACGCAAACATCAAGTTCTCAATCAACGTCGTCAGAATTGGATCTCTCTGAAGAGGGTTTGAATCATATTGCTAGATACATAGAGTACTTTGAATCTCGATATAATGACATATGGCTGGTGTTTCATCATGAGGGCGTGTCTTTATCAAAGCTGATGTACTCTGTGGAAGAAGCAGAGAATAGCCCTGCGGGTGAAAAGCCTGAAGAGGCAAGTCACGGTCAGATACTTCGTCCGTCAAAGTGGTGGACTTGGATGAAGACGACGGAATCAGGAAAAGAAGAAATGCGAAGAATAATATGGCAGTTGGTATGTTGCATATGAATCTGAATTTTTTCTGTTGTTGTTCCTGTGCTTGAGAGTACATCGTGGAGATCTATTTCTATTTGTGCTTGTATTACCTTTACCCTTGATACTTTATTTACAGTTACTGGCTCTAAAGGCCTGCCATGATCGCAATATTACTCACAGGGATATAAAACCAGGTAAGGAATTTTTTTGATGTTAAATGTAATGTACAATCTGTGACAGATGGTTATTCTCACGGAAATTAATTAACAATTCTTGCATGGCATGTTTCTAAGAAAATATGGTGATATGCATTGAGGACATCAAGTCGGGCAGATGCTTAAAGGGTGTACCAAATGGAGATAACTTCAAAACTAAAATGTACATGGATTGCAGTTCTGTTTAGTAGTATATTTATTCTGCTTTATGTATGTCTACACTTCTGCAGCACTTAAGTCTTTTGGTCCTCCACTTATGTAATTTCTTGTTTTCTGTTAACTGATGGTTGGGTGTTTAGGCGCATCATCGACTTTGGCAGTGCAGTTGATGAATACACTATGAAACATCTTTATGGGTCATTAGGTCCTTCAAGGTATTTGCTTTTTCTTTATATGTTTTTTGGAATTTTCAAACCTTCTCTGGTTTGTGAATTCTGACCATGATAAGACTTTGCATTATCTTTTATTCAGTGCAGAACAAACTCATGATTATGCACCACCCGAAGCTATTCTGAACAGTAGCTGGCACCGTGGGCCACCGAGTTTGACAATGAAGTATGAGAGATCAAGTTAGTTTTAATTAAGCGTAGCTGGAACTAGCCATATATGACACCTTTTGTTCTTGCAGATACGACATGTGGAGTGTTGGGGTTGTGATGTTAGAGTTGATTTTAGGATCACCGAATGTTTTTGAGATTAGTCATGTTACACGTGCCCTTTTGGATCAACACATAAGAGGTTGGAGTGAAAGTTTTAAAGAGCTTGCATACAAGTAAGTTTGATTAAAAATTGAACTATTTCGCTTGAAATTGACGACAACAATAACTCTTGGACAACTATTGATTTGTTTGGATTTCTAATATCTGTGACAGGCTTCGATCCTTTATGGAAATGTGCATCCTAATCCCAGGTAGCTCTTTAAAACATCATGACGCCAGCTCAAAGCAGGTAAAGGACAGAATTCCTTGTGGACTATGATATTATATATCTATCGTTTTTAAGTCGATTTGATGTTCACTTCATGAGATTGTATTGTTTGGATATTATTGGAAGCATATTAAGTACTATGTTTTTGTCTCATAGAGATCCATGCATATTTTGTCAAATCTCTTCAAATGTTTTTGTCAGAATTAACGTTAATTTAGGATGGTTCCGACGTCTTTTGTTAAACCTGGACGGTTGTTGTCATATGAAAAGGCGGAATATTTTGTATGTAGGGTGGGAGGTCACTAGCGTCATGGAAATGCTCTGAAGAATTTTTTGCAGAACAGATAAAGAGTAGAGACCCCTTGAAGATCGGGTGGGTTTTATTATAGTCTTGACTTGATTGGTAAATTTGAAGTGTTGGTTGACAATAGTTTGTTACACTTGATCAACGTGCATGTGCTGGAAAATGCAGGTTTCCAAATGTATGGGCTTTAAGGTTGGTGCGAGGGCTATTACAATGGCACCCTGTGAGATTTTGTGCCTTAACCTCTCTTATGTTTTTGCCATTTTTCCATAAAGCATTGTTGTGAAGTTAGGTATTGAGATAGATGAATAATAATAAAATGTGGGAGTGCAGGAGGACAGAGTGAATGTGGATGAGGCTCTGCAGCACCCTTATTTCCACCCTCCTCCCGGGGCCTAACTAAAGTATAGAAAAGAGTTATAGACAATTGGTCTGGCTAACTCCTGGCTACATTTAAACGAAATCAGTAAATTCGTTATAAGATGGCAAGTATAGGGGTGTGGAGGTTTTGAAATAATGGGAACATTAGGTTAGGCTGGGCGGATACAATTATTGCTGTTGAAATATGAAGCATGTGGAGAAGAAGGGACTTGCAATATAAGAGTTGGGAAAGTCAAGGTAATGTAGAGATCAAAGGGGAAGTAGGCACAGCCATGAAAGGTCGTGGAGAAAGTGAAAATAGTACAATTATAATACCCTTTTTGTTTTTCTGGTTGTAAATTCCTGAATCTTTTTTTTTGTTTCTACAAGACTACAACCTCTCATTACGATTAGAAATTAATCTGGAAATATATGTGGGCAATTCCTTCAATTTTTCGTTTTGTTAATAATTTTAGAGTGGGAAATAGAATACAAACGCAAAAAAATTTCTTAAGAAAAAAAATAAATATATCGAATAATGACGTCGTGGGTGGTAGTGCTCGCGGTAAATATTTTAATCGTTGTTACCGCGGCGGAAACTTCAACCTGTTTGAATGTTTACAAACAAGGTGGAGCTCCGGCGGTGTTCCGATCTCCCGATTGCGCTCTTTGGAATCTCCAGAACCAGAAATCGTCACCCTCCACCGCTAGTGGCTGTCATACCGTGGCAATTCAAGGACGGAGGAAATACCAGGAGGATCGTCTTCTCTGCGCTCTTGATCTTCACATTGCCTTTCCCGGTACTCTTCTTCTTGTTTGCTTCATTGCGTAATCGTAAGAGTATTGTTTTACTGATTCCCTCCCTCTCAAAAATGTGAATCCGCAGGCACGACTGCATCCAAGGATGTTGTGGTTGGAATTGCAGCAGTCTTTGACGGCCACAATGGTGCAGAAGCCAGTGAGATGGCCTCAACTCTTTTGTTGGATTATTTTGCTCTCCACACTTATTTTCTCCTCGACGCTGCCTATTCCCTCATCAATAGTAAGCTGATCGGAAGACGTATCAATTATAATGATTCTGTTCACTTGGATATTCTTAAACAAGCATTGCTGAGAGCTATCACTGACATTGATGCAACATTTACTAAGGTTTGTGAATATGGCCTTCTACTTCATCCTTTCTTTTTCCGTTGCATGATTACTTTTTGTCTTCTGCAGGAAGCATTTGGCGGGAAGTTACTGCAGATGATCAACTACTGGTTGCCAGTATCGGTGATTCAAAGGCACTTTTGTGTTCCGAAAAATTTGAGACTCCGGATGAGGCTAGAGGTTCTGCCAACCAATCCTTGTGAACTAGTTTTCTGTTATTTCTTTTAAAGTATCAGTATATGCATGGGAACTGATTTGGTTTTATTAGAAAATCATTGTTGCTTTTGCTTATTGCAGCTACTCTAGTGAAATTGTATAGAGAGCAAAGGCGCAATCAAGGCTCTACACCATCAAGGTTCTTTGATTTAAAGCTGGAACATAGCAATGGACTAGTGCGTTTGATTGCCAAAGAATTGACAAAGGACCATCACCCAAATAGAGAGGATGAAAAGACTCGTGTTGAAGCTGCGGGAGGTTATGTCACTGAGTGGGCTGGTGTGCCACGGGTGAATGGTCAGCTGGCTGTCTCTCGTTCAATCGGTGACATAACTTATAAAAGGTACTCATTTCCTGTTTGTGTCTAGTGTTTCTCTCAACACGATTCTAACTGGATACACTAGTGTTTCCCTTATTATACGTACTCTCGTTTATATACCACTATGAGAAAGACAATGATATGGGTGTTGCAGTTACGGTGTCATCTCTGCACCTGAGGTTATGGATTGGCAGCCTCTAATGGCTAATGACAGCTACTTGGTAGTGTCATCTGATGGCATTTTTGAGAAGTTGGAGGTGCAAGATGTGTGTGATCGTCTGTGGGAAGTAAACAATAAAAGAAGCTCTGCAGCTGGAGTGCCTTCATACTGCTCAGTTTCTTTGGCAGAGTGTGGTTAAAACAGCCTTTGACAAGGGAAGTATGGATAATATGGCTGCAGTTGTGGTTCCTCTAAAGTCCAATTTAGATTATGAGAACAAAGAAAATATAGCAATCTAAGGGTCCATTGGGGTTGAAGCAGGCTCAAACAGACGAGTTATTGGTATGTATGATACCCCAAAGAAACAAGTAACTTGAGAAGCTTGCCCTGGGAAATGATACAACGTATATGTCTAACAAAAATAAAGCTTAGAAAATAGCCAGCTTGTAAATGCAAGAGACCCTACCTTAATAATGGTGGTAGACTCTTCGGGGTCATTCTTTGGTAAGTGACTCGTATCTCGTTTTGTGGCAATCTTGTTTAATTGTTTACCCCTCTTGGTATATGGTACAACTTCTAATGCACCATATATCTTCCCTTTCCTTTCTTTTTAGGTGCATTTCTAATTGTTTGTTTTCCAAAAGGAGAATCAAGATTACTGCATTTACAAGCTAAGCTCGGAACAACTTTCAATTTTTACCATCTAATTCATCTTCAAAGAATATATGATCCGGATATGAGATTTTTGTTGATGACATTTTGACTCTATAATCTTTCTTATTAAACCATTAAACTCTGTATACAGATGCCAACGAATATGTGCTTGGAAATGACACGTGTCAAAATCTTAACCGACTTATGAACTTAGTCGCTGGGCCTATCGGGAAACTTCTCCCGATCTTCGCCGCCTCTTTGTCTTCTATAATTCAATTGATGTCAACGAATCGCAGTATTTAGAATTTTCCTCAATATTCTTAAATTTCTCTCCGAATACAAAATCGAGGTTGATTTTCGGTGGGCGTTGCGAATTGTGAGGAAGAAAGATGTGGAACCAGGGTTACGGTAAGCATGATTTGGAGTCAGCGCTGACGCCTCTTTATCCGATGATGATGGAAAGCCCCGAGCTCCGGTGGTCTTTCATCCGGAAGGTCTACTCCATCATCTCCATCCAATTGCTCGTCACTATCGCCGTTGCTGCCACCGTCGTTAAGATTCCTCCTATTTCCGTCTTCTTCACCACCACCAGCGCCGGCTTGGCTCTCTACATACTTCTTATCTTTACTCCTTTGATTGGTATCTTTCTCTTCATTCCTTCTCTCTGTCTTTATCTCCCTCTCATATCTGATTTCTCCAACTTTGTTTGTTTACAGTTATGTGTCCCTTGTATTACTACCACCAGAAGCACCCTGTCAACTATTTATTGCTGGGAATTTTTACCGTCTCTCTTGCCTTTGCCGTTGGCTTGACCTGCGCCTTCACAAGCGGTAAGATCAACACAAAGAATAAAATTCATTGGTCTTTTTCATTCACTTGTTGATGATGCTGGTCCCTAACTAATTCCATTTGTGATGATTACAGGGAAGGTGATTCTAGAGGCTGTAATTTTAACCGCTGTTGTCGTCATTTCGCTAACTCTTTACACTTTCTGGGCTGCCAAAAGAGGCAATGACTTCAATTTCCTCGGTCCCTTCTTGTTCGGTGCCGTCATTGTGCTCATGGTCTTTTCCTTCATCCAGGTATGTCTACTTATGACGCATCTCTCTGCTAATGACATCTTGCTCTTTAGATTATAGCTAGAATCATATATTTATATTGGCGGGTGGTGCGCAGATTCTCTTCCCTTTGGGAAAGATATCAGTGATGATCTATGGTTGTTTGGCATCCATCATCTTCTGTGGGTACATCGTCTATGATACGGACAACTTGATCAAGAGGCACTCCTATGACGAGTATATTTGGGCTGCTGTGTCTCTCTACTTGGATGTCATTAATCTCTTCCTATCGCTGCTCAGTCTCTTCAGGGCTGCTGATAGTTAGTTAACCCCTGTCTTTGTGTTCTCTGGACACTTTGTTATTCTTTTGTGTGCAAAGAAATATGGATTGTAACATGACAGTGGAAGCCACCAATAATACGTTCTACTTGTGATATGTATATAAATTGTTAGCTTTAGAAGGAAGTCATATCTCTATTCAATCAGTCAATGCAATCCAAAGGATACTACAAAAGGCAAAGTTACCCCCTCCATGTTTAATTTAAACCTATCTTACCACAGCAAGTTCTTAGACAAAGAACTACTACTCCCCTACATTACTGTTTTTATTAATACTAAGGTACCGCCATCCATCTGGGCATGGAGCTTTTCTGCTTCTTCTCAGCTGCTATGGCAAGAAGTCGCGAAACTCCCTGAGTCCATATATCGTATTCTCTCTGGTCTCTGCACTCAAATTCAACGACCCTCTTTGTTTCAAGCTTTAAGCCGAAGTAGTGATGCTTGTCTCCGTTGAAGAGATCGCGGCCAGCCCATGCAGGTATATCTCTTTTCACTTCAAGCACAAGATCTGGAAACACAAAGTACAAATCAAACTATTATGTGTTGTATAACCTTTCTAGCTTTAGGTCAGAAGCAGGCTAGCGCCAGAGAGGAAATAGATTCTGCGGAAAAGAACATACGTTTTTTCTTCTTTGTGAAGGTTCCTCCCACATGTTTACTTTTCATTTTTAGCGCAACTTGACCTGCTTTGTTAATGTAGACAGAGACAATCTTCCAGTGGAGATCACCTGCTTTCAAGATTACAAGCTCAGCGACCTTTTTAATTTTACTCAACTTATGGATCATTTAAACAATTGAGTACCTCCGCGAGTTCGTTTGAGGAGCTCGGTGCCCTTAGCTAGTAGTTCCTGGTTACAGATGCCAAGGAAATCTTCCCCAGCCATAGGTAATTCTCCACTAAAGCTACTATCACTATGCTTTGTGTCAACTTGACCACACAGCGCTGAACTTGTTCCTTTCTCGGCTGGTAATACAGCAGCTATGTTCCATACTTCCTTAAGTGCTCTCGCCTTGAGTGTAGCTGCTCCTCGCAGAGCTGCAAAAGCAAAGTGGGTTATTTCACTAATGGGAATCAGAACACAGTTAACATTTGAGCAAATTTTATTGTAATACCTGTTGCAGCAGCTGCAGTAAGCGTGACAATATCGTCATGGGATTTGACATTCACTGCAGAGCTCACAACGGATGTCAAATGATCTCTTTCAGCTCCCATGTTTTCTGCAGCCTCCACGCACTGAGCAGCCACCAGTGCAGCTGCAGAAGCCATGGCCATATCAATTCTGGTCATCTGCTCGTTTTTACCAGGTGAAGAAGCTGCTGTTGCTGCAGCTACAGCTGCAACAGCAGATGCAACCGCTGCAACAGAAACAGCTGCATGGACCTGTGCATTGTGAGCTCTACTCTCCTCTTTCTTCTTTTCTTTGCGGTCCTTGAGCCACCTACCAACCGTCTTTGGGCCGGTTCCTGCCACTGGGGTACTGCTTCCATTCCCGGTGGTACCACGGCTGCCTCCTGTGCCGGAGAACAGAGGCTGTAAGGTGTTGTGGGTGCGAAAATACTGTCAAAAGAAATAACATAAGGATCAGTTTAGGTAAATTGAGTCAAGGAAACTCGAATAAGTTGATGGGATTATCTTAAGAGTAGAGAAGCAGATGAATGAGTAATGTAATTGCTTGGATTGGAGGTAAATGCTCTATCTATAGAGGGAGCATTTAATGAAAAAGACTTTGACTGCATCTATCTTATCAATCTATCGCTTTATTTAATAATCGCCGACCAAGTTATGGTCGTCTTATAGTCCCAAGACCCAGACAGGCTACTCTCTGCAATTCCTTAAATTATGGCAACGACCCAAATCAACTGAAGATTGGTCTCATAGATGGTTGGAGGGAAACATCTTGCTATATACTAATATTTAATTTTTGCGGGTGAAGTGAGTGAGTCAGATACTAAACAATAAAACAAACACAGGTTGTAAAGTGGAAAGTCAAAGTCAAATTCGTTTTGGTTTGTAAAAATAAAGCTTCCTTGTGCTTCTGCTTTCACTTGGCTGTACTTTTTCTTTTCTGTTTTTTATATAACAACAGACGCTAAAGTTTGTTCTATGTAAAAGATGTGATTAAAGTATGCACATTATTACGGGAGCAGTACCTTAACGACGTCGTCAAAGTCATCGGAAGGAGATATCGGAGGACTATCTGTCTCCGTAAAGGAACCACCGTTGAGTGGGCCGCTGCTGTGTGATAACCTCCCCGAGGTCAATGGTGAAACCTCCTTCATTTTCAAACAAAAACTCATTAAGATCACACTTACAAAAACAGGGTGTGTCTCAAACAATGTAACCGTACCGATTGAGACATAATGCGCTCAAGAACAAGCTGTGAAGTGGCTGAGGCAGCGAATGAGAACTGACTACTAACACCATTGTTGTTGCTGTTCTCCGGTGGAGGACATTCTTCTTTCTCATTGTTTAGATTTTCTTCTGGTATTGGTGTGTTGATGGAGGAGGGACCTCTGTTGGTTGCTGAAGTTGATTTAGCAGTATGGAGAGCTCTGGAGACTTCCAAGGCAGAGACACTCCAAGATCTAGACAAGAACTCCATTGGGCCTCGTGGGCTTTCCGGTAGTTGATTACTACCAGCGCCTGAAGGATATATCTCCGGTCTACGTGAGCTGTTGATTGGGTTCGGTCGTCTAAGTTCTCTCTCCATCTCCTCTGCTTTCTTAGCTTCGACTATAGAGTTTGTGACAAAGGAACGTTTGCCTTTTATTTATATAAAAAAATGTAATTATTTTGTCATGAGAAATATAGTACAAGTCTTGAAATACAAATATAAATACATAAAGTCGTCTGCGTAAATAATGGATACTAGAAAGGAGGTCGCTTTTCAATAATAAGGCCGCAGCTAAACTATATTGTTTAAAACCCATAAAAATTACTTTAAGACATATGAACAATAAAGTCACCATTGTATTTGCCATTAAATTCAATCAAATAGTGAGGATAGCAAAGTAGTGTTACATTTGCATTTAAAATGACAATAAAGAAAGGAAAAGCATAACTCTTTAGTGTATTGATTAGTCAATCATGTAGGAGCGATTAGGGAATGTTGGTTAAGCTTAGGTTGGTGAGTTGATGAATTGGTCCCTCCTACTCCATCAGTCTCTTTTACTTTGGTTTTGAAACACAAAGCTGTAACCTTTTGCGTACATTCACACATGCCTGCTTCGCGTGCTTTCCCTGAAGTCACCTTCTTCTCTTTCTCTCTCAAGTGCAGTTTCGTTACATTCATTCTTTCCAATACTATCAGTCAATGATACACAATGTTTTTCTTCAGGCTTAGACAGTCTTAACTTATGATTATCTTTTGTTTTTCTTCAAACACAATTGTTGATTTATAAACATTACTCCTAAACTATAAGATTATTTCGATCTCTTAAAACGCATTATCTTTATTCAAAATACAGATATAAATGCACTTTGAAACTGAAGGTGGGTGACCACTTAATAAAGATAAACACTTTATTCTCTTTTGCTCTGTCTAATTCTAGGGATACCCAAATTTACTATTCTTTATAATCCCTTACAAAAATGTCATTTTGTCTCTCTGATTATTCCTTTGCCTGCAATCATTGTTCTGTTTTGGACGTTTTTGTATTCTTTATCAATTAATATTGATTGCATCATCTACATTTTGAATGATGCAATCTGGTTTTACCATTTTATTGCTTCTTTAAAGTACTTTTAGTTATCTTCTTTTGCTTTTGATTTACTTGCAATAGGCACCTATGATCCAATAGTTAGATTAGGGTTTTGAAACCAAGGTCTCTTTTGATGCAATAAAGCACCTCCAAGTCAAAGCAAGCATCTTTGAAGGAACAAATTTTGAAACTTTGTTTTAAAGCCCTTTTGTCAATTTTATCTACCTACACGAACAAACCAAACCATTCATGAAAAAAATTAAAAGAAGAAAAAGAGAAAGAAAGAAGATTGATTCCTTTAGGAAGAGCTGCAGCTTTAACTTTAATAACACCACTTTGTCTTAATGCGACGCTTGGAAAGCAAACACAAACAAACAGAGAAAATGTAAGTTTGAAAGAGCATCGGGGGAGACACAACAGGAACATAAACTGAGTCAGTGAGAGAGACTAAAGAATAGCATACAATAAAAAAGCATGTTTGAAAGAGAAAGCTTTTGACTGTGAAAACGATGTAACAGCTTTCACTGTTTTGGCTCCACCATCGAAGTACACAAGACCAATCCCAACTCTCCCTTTAATCTAATCTCTTTCTGAACTAACCTCCTTGGATCATGCTTCTTTGCTTAAACTCAGTTACTACCATGAACAAACTGTTTTGAATTTGACTATCTAAAGTCTAGAAAAACTATTTACCTGGGGGTTTTAATTCACATGCCTCACGAGCTAGGATGGCTATCTATTAGATTGCAAACCTCTCCCTCCGTAATACTGCTTTGTTGTTTCCCGAGCAAACTCCGCAAATGTCATCCCATCTCTTAACCGAGAAGACAGTGGTGGCACGATTTTTTGCATATCTGTTTTAGGGAGCTCATCCGTATCAAGGAGCTGTCTCTGTTTGGAATCGGACCTTAGATGTTCCATTGTATATTCTGAGACAGAGAAAGTTTGGCTCCACTTTGGCTGCATGAACACCACAAATGTCTCACGGCTCATGTGCTCTAGCTTCTCTGGTTTGCACACGCTATGAAGGGTCGACCTTAACTTCCCTTTTGACAAAATATCAGCAGATTCTCCAATTTGAACTATAAAACTGTCTTGTGGAGTCTTGACCATGTAGAACTTGTTCTTGCTAGGATGAAAAATCCGCAGATAAGAGTGGCTGCATGACAAAGTGCAATCCTGGTAGGGGTCAGATGATAAAAACATAGGATCAGTGAGAATAGTAAAGATGCCATAATCGTAATGCCACTGTTGCCACAGATTGAAGTGACTCCCATTAAAACCAGACCCTTCTCTACGTTTGAACTCTTCCTCATAGCCATTGTGAACTCTTCTCTTGCTTAATACTCGTTTATTAGATTGATTTCTCTTGTCAGCTTCTCTGAGAGCACATTTATCTGCAGCGGAGTGGTAATGAATGAGGCGTCCTTTTGCTGTGCAAGACTCCAATAAACTCTCCTCCAGCAACCCTCCACCAATCTCCCTGTCGCATACACGGGCTATCGACAAGCCCAATTCCCTCATGCAAGACCCTAGCTCCACAAATGCACTACCAAGATCTTTAAACTCATCATCCTCCCCCAAGTCCAGTGTTTCGCCAGCCTCATCGAACCACAGCTTCCCCAGTGAAGATTTGGAAGTGGGTTCATAATTGAACTGCATTGCAAAAGACGAGACCTCTCGTTCTGGGTTCTTCAGAGGAACGTCGCTACCCAAGTGGTGCTCCTTACGATGATTGAAACACACAGAATCAGTATCACTGATTAAGGCGAAGAACCAACTAACACTAACATGTCAAAGTATTCCAATCTCGAGATCAAAGCACCAATCGTACTTCGTCACACACCACGCATTCAATAATATACCCAAACACAAGTTCGAGGACAATAGAAATCTGTAAATTAGGTTGACATTCCCGGCGATTTGATTACCTTCAGAATGCGTTTCCGCTTATCGGGATCAAGCAAGGCCAGTTTCCGAGCCATTGGAAGGAGTTTACGGCGAAGGATGGCGGAGCCAAGAACGCCGGTGATACAAAGAAGACCTGGACCGGTGGGGCCTAGGGCTTCCATCACATTTCTCGAGATCCATTTACTGCGTTTTTGGTCTCCTGGAGAAGAAGATTGAAAACGAGATGACAAAAGAAGATCCGAGAACGACAGTTGATAGGGTTCGAGAATCTCAGCAGATTCTGCCATGTCGTCTCCGTTCAGAGCTGTCACTCTCAGAGTCAGACTTCGAGTCGTGGGTCTAGTTATGCAAAAAAAAAAAAAAAAAAAGAGCTCAAGCAACTTCGAAATGTCCACTAAAAAAATCCATTAGGCCCAGATCCGGCCCAAATCATAAGCTTTGACACTCGTACAACTTGCCGTTCGAGCAGAGAGAATCGAAAGCATCGCCGTTTTTTTTATTCATATATACATACATACAAACACTGGACAAGCAAAAGAAGAGAGAAAGAGTTTTGTGGTTGTTTGATCTACACGGAAGCTTCTTTGAAGCTCTTGGTCAACCAGATGGCTGTCTCCCTCGAAGATACCCTCTCAGGTCCAAAGGGTTTAAGCAAAACCCCAAGCTCATCGTAACGTTCCTGCTGCAAAAGCCTTGCACTGAACTCCAGCAGTCCTTCTAGAGCCTCTGCACGCTGCTGATACGAAGATGTGTCGAACCTTCTCTGTTTTACCTCCGAAACTGACCTTGTCTGCACAGTACATTTGTCCTTGGTGATCGAGCGGTTAGAGTTGTCCGCAAGATGAGACGGAGGAGGAGAAGAAGAAGAACGCCTTGCTAGTGTTGGTGCTTTGGAGGCCGTCTGTCTGCTGTTGTCGAAGACATCGTCAGGAAATTCAGCGATCTTGTCGAATCTTGGAGCATTTACAGAGATATCCGATGAATTTTGGCTACAGAGAGCAGTATTATTCGTTTCATAAGTGTAAGGATTTTCCACGACCAACGGAAGAGATGCTCTCCTCCTGTCTGTAGGATTCGATACCTTCATTTGTACACGGCAAAGAACAGACATCAGACCCTGTTTGCATCTCAACTATTTAAGTTCTAATTATTCTTCTTACCAGTTCATGTTTGGAGACCGTACGCGGTGTGCTTGAAGGAGTTTCAAGCCTCCTTGGTTTTGCTAAGGTCCCAGCCAGTCTCGGTGTTCTAGCTGTACCTGATTGCTTCTTGATTCCCTCCTGCCTTAGAGTTACGATCTCTTCTTTGACGACTCCAACAGTTACTTCAGAGACTTTTCTCCCATTAAACATAGGTGAATGAGATGCTTTTCCGGAAGAAGACACGGAACCTACTTCTGTATCAGATAGACTCGGATTCAATCTCTCGTAGCTAAACGAATGCCTTCTTTCCTTCACTCTAGAGCCTGTCTCAGAAATTTGGAGTGGAAAGGTAATTCGTCTGCGACTCTCCAGCTTCAGATAAACCATACTGACGTAAGGCTGAAGGTGAGGATGGTTAAGCAGCCCGTTAGCCTAAAGCAAGAGATAACAACAATGCTTAGCTCAGTTTTGGTTTAACCACAAATGGATTACTCATCATCAAAAGCAAATAAGCATTACAGGAAACATACACTTGGCCTCAGTTCAGGATTTTTCCTCAACATGCTTTTGATGAGGCCTCGGCTGCAGATAAGGGAGGAATCGAGGTTGTTACAGCATACTGGTTAATATTAAACAGAGGTGATGATTTCAGACTTACAATGAACCAGAATACATGGCAGGAATTGGATCCATTATCAACTTGTGTATTTTGCTAATCAATGTCTGCACATCCTGCAATCAACATTTCACATATTATGAGCCAAGTTCAAAATCAAGATTCACACATTGGGATCAACACACTTTAAGGATACTTACGGAAGCTTTAAATGGAGGTTTATGAGCAGCCATTTCATACATGCAGCATCCTGTGCTTGTCAGGATGATGCCTTAAACGTTAATCACATGGTAAAGAAGTGCAATACAGTAAGTAAAACAAAATCAAGGAAGAAGTTATTGTTATACCCAAAGACCAAATGTCTGACTTTGATCCATAAGGTATGTCAGCAAGAAGCTCAGGGCACATGTAACTTGGAGTTCCAACAACCTATATACACACTGGCTTTTCATAACTGTGTCTCTAAAACAAACACAAGACTGGTGGTTGTCATTGTTCAGAACTTACAGAGGATGTTAAGTCATCACAAGTTAAAATCTTAGCGAGGCCAAAGTCACCTGAGACCAGAATGAGGACGCTTTATAGCTAATAGCTGTCAAAAAGACAAAGACAAATGAATCTAGAAACTAACCAAGCCGTATGTCCTGCTCCTTTGTCAAAAAGATATTTGAGCACTGAAAAGACATATGAATGAAATTCATTGGAACACATGAAAGAAGGAAAACTCTGGAAGTGAATGAAAGTTTTATCTTTACCTTTACATCACGGTGAAGAATATGGTTTGAGTGCAGATAATCGAGTGCCATTAAGAGTTGGACAAGCCATTGGCAGAGTTTCTGCATATTAAGTGTTCAAATATATAGGCAGTCATAGATTGTAAAAAGTGAAGAGTTAGCAATGAAAAGATGAACGAGACAACAAACCTCTTCAGGAAAATGAACACCACATGCTCTTTTTATGGTCTCTGTCCTGCAAAATTCAAATAGAAATTAAGAGTCAAATTACTGCAAACATAGAAACATGTTTGTGAAGATTAATTAGGTGAAAAGATCAAATACATGTCTCCTCCTTCACAGTATCCTATAACGATGCACACATAGCAACCCTGGAAAGAAGAAGATAGATGATGAGTACAGTAGGAGCCTAAGAATGAATGATAGAGGGAAGAAGAAGAGACCTTTTCAACCCATGAATCCTTGTACTCCACAACGAATGGATTGCGGACAGTAGAAATGAGCTCCATCTGAAACATCAATGGAAGTCCAAACTCATCATCTATCTCCAAAAAGACCAAAAAGGTGAGCAGAAAGAAAATAAAGAAGTAGCAGAAACCTCCTGATGAGCTGATCGACGAGCCCTATCAGACTGGCGGGCAAGACGAATCTTTTTCAATACATATCTGTGAAAAATGAAAGAACAAAATTGCCAAAAGCAAGAGAGTAAGAGAAAGACGCAAAAGCATAGAGTTAAGAAGATACTAACTTCTTTCGTTCTTGTTTGTGTCTAACAAGAAGAGCAGAGCCAAAGGACCCTTTCCCAATCTGCTCTAAAACTTCATACTTCTCCATCCACACACAATTGCTTAATTTCACCACATACACATACGTCTTCAAATAAACAATCAACAGACGAAAACACTTAGAACAAAAACAAAAGACTAATGCAGGAAAACTCTACACACGAAAAAAGAAAAGAAAAATCAAAACAAAAGGTTGCCATCGCCAGTATGTACACTACAGAAATGTAGAATCCAATCAGTGTCACGTCATACATTTAAATCAGATATATAAACAAATAAAACGTAGCTTTCAGCGAGATTTATGATTACTTTCATAAAACAGTAATCATAAAAGGTGAAAGGTGGGAACCAGCTCCTGTAATCATACACAAAACCAAAATTAGATAATATTTGTTTATCATATCTCTCTTACTTACCTCTTGCAGCTTCAATCCCGTGGTCGATGAGCAGAGAGAAAGAATCAAATTACTATTTGTATATCACCAAAATGGAAACTTTACCAAAATATAAATCATTTTTCTAAGAGCAAAAGTCGAGAGAGAGTGAAGAACCTGACGATTCGTCGGAGAGCGGCAAAGAATCGTTTCCCTGACGATTGGCCTTCACTTTTTTAAAATTTAAATTTTCAAATTATGAATTGATTTTCCTTGGAATCTGCTCAAGTAACAAAAAAAAACAAAACTTTGCTTTTTTGTAGTTTTGTAGTAAAAATGATACTTATTTGCTCCAATAGCTTAAGTACAACCATTTTTTTAGTATGCAATCATTTTTGTAA
>OVAX01001586.1:0-42311 GCA_900406405.1 Lepidium africanum | reverse complement strand
GTAGTCACTAAATCCTAATCTCTTTGCAACTGACAGAGGCATGAGACTTATCGAAGCACCATGGTCACATAGGCATTTGCTGAAGGATAAAGGTCCAAGTGCTCAAGGAATTGTAAAGGTACCATGGTCATCAAGCTTCTTTGGAACAATCTTTCTCTGGATAATAGCATTGATCTCATGAGTGAGCACCACCATTCCTTCAACCTCCTTTGTTCTCTCCTTAACTGCATCTTTGAGGAATTTTTGATATGGAGGCATCAACATTAAAGCATCCAGTATGGGAATCTTGAGTTCAATGCCTTGAATTTACTTATCAAAAGAGCTTTGTACTTCTCAGCAACATCCTTTTTAAACCTCTGAGGGAAAGGGAGTTGTGGTTTATAAGGTGGAGGAACGAATGGTTTCAGTGTTTCAGGGGGGACTGACTATTTTTGAGCATCAGAAACTTCAACTCGGTCTCCAGGCCGAGTCGGTTGATCAAGTATCACCACTGGGGTTGATTTTTCTGCCTTATCATGAATTAGGCTATCATCCCCTTCCTAAACATTACTGTCCTCAGTATCCCTAGCATTCTCCGCACGAATCAACAATTCATGTCCACTCCTCAGAGTAATAGCACTGGCATGATATTCCTTAGGGTTCTGAACTACTTTCCCAGGTAGTTGTCCCAGTGTCTTCACTGTAGAAGAGGAAGCTTGCTGACTCTCAACATACTTGAGTCTTGCATTCAACATCCTCCAATCCAATACCGGCTAACCTTCTCCGCCCATGTTAGCTGATAATCAGGAGGGTCCCCCGGAGGGTCGCCTTTATTCACCGCATCAGCCATCGCAACATCACACTCATCCGTAACCGCCTTATCACCCATAATTGCCTTATCGCTCATGTTCACCATCGCCTATAACTCTCTTCTCGTTTTAATTTTTCCGTGCGAAAAATGTAATTTATTTATATCTATTGCTTCAAATAAAACATCATATAAATCAAAAAGAAATGGACATAATATTTTATAGTGCTAGACAAATTTATTAGGTTATTTTCAACCCAACACTAAAACACTATTTAGTGTAAAATTTACAATTTTTTCTTTCTAATCCAACACTAAAATTTACATTATTATTGTGTGATTTTTTTGCTATAGTGTTAAATTATATTTAGTGTTGTTGCTGTAGCGAACTTAAAATAATTAATATATTACTCTATTTCAATCAAATATATAATATATTAATTTTATATTATTTTTATATGACAAACGTTTGTGGTAAACATAATCGTAAACGTAGGTAATCGTATTCAACAGTTTAAGTACTTTAAGATTGTTAAGTGTAAACAGTTATATCATATCCAACAATTCATATATAACTTGTATTGTTATTTAAAATTATAGTTAATTGTGTTAAGTAAAATATATACTTAAATAATCACTAAAATTACAAAATTAAAACGAAACAACATTATAAATTATATTTCAATTTGAAAAATACTTTAATTAAACTGTTTTAATCTTATATCAATTAATTAAAAGAATAATTTAGAAAACAATTATTGCATGATAAGATTTAATAATAAAATATTAGTTTTAGTGTTGTCGTTGGAGAAAAAAATTTTAATGCTAAAACTACATTATATTATAGAGAAAAATGTCAATTTATCATAGAACTTACCAAAAAAGATCAAATTGAACATTGAATTTCGGCGATAATTTATTAAACAACAAATTTTTTGTTGAATTTTAATTAAACCCTTAACTTTAAGTTGACTAAGCCAATTGAATCTCGACGGAAATCTCAAATTGAAGTTCTATGAATTTACCAAAGCTTGGAATTTTCGTCGATGATTTGTAATTTCCGGCGATGATTTAAGATTTCCGTCGGGGTTCAAATAGCTTAATCAACTTAAAGTTGATGGTTTAATTAAAAATCAATAAAAATTTTGTTATTTAATAAATTATTACTGGATTTTAGTAATTAATTTGACATGTTTAGTAAGTTTCGTAATAAAGTGATATTTTTTTATATTATATTATAATGTAATTTCAAATTTTTACTAAAATAGTGTTGTTGTTGGAAACACTTTTTGGAAAAAAAAAAGAGTTCCTTAGAAATTAGAATAAGAATGAAATGTTGAAAAAGAAATAGAAAAATTAATAAGTAACACGTGAGTAAATGAGTGTAACAGATAACGAGTGGCGTTTTCCATGTGGACCTAACGACGTGGTAAGGTTCATACTCGCCTACGATATACTGTGTTACTAGACATTTGACATTTCGACACAAACGAATAATTGATGTCACACCATTCTCCATTTATTTCGAATTTATACCCTCAATTTTCTTTCACCATATCATTTCTTATAAGCGACCCTTCTCGTTTTTTTTCTTTTAATAATAATTTTATTGTTTTAAAAAACTTACACGAATTCCCCGACCTAAAAAAAGTCATTTTTCTCATTTTAAATAATTAATAACAAATGATGTTTTCTGGAAGAAGCGAGCTCTGTCAAAAAATAGCCAATTTGGTTGATATAATAAAATAAACAAAACTATTATGTAAAATGTTCGTGATATGGAATTCCATTATCAATCGTTTTGTAAGAGAAGTTGGTAGTTTTTTTGTTTTTTTATTTTTAGTAATAATGTTCAATAGTTATACCAGTTTTCGTTTTTGAAAAGTGTTACAAAAATAAAAAAATAGTGGAAAAAATATTTTAAAAACTACTACAATATTTGTGGTGGGATAAGCAGTTTATTTATTGATTAACTAGATGATTACCCGTGTGGTGCACAAAATTAGTTGTTCTGCAAATAAATATACATACATAGTTATTTATATTTATCAATAATATTTGTATATACGATATTTGTTTGCTTCTATTTCTTTTGTAGTTTGATTTGTATATGCAATTTATTATTTTAAATATATATATCTATTTAAAAATATACTGAAAATCAATTTATAATGATGATTCGTATTGTGCACAAAATATATTTTTTGGATCCATGTTTATTAGAATATATTTTTTGGATTCATGTTTATTAAGATTTTGATACATTATATAATGTGTTTGATTCTCATTTAAGATTTTAGACATGTGGGTTATTTAGGTTTGTAGTTGTGTGTATATTTAATTTAGGTTTTTATATTAGTGTTTATTTTTTTAACACCATAACTATTATATTATAGAAAGGTTGATGTTCATTAAAGTTCTTAAACCCATGTTCAATTAGGTTTTTAACCCGTATTCATTTAAGTTATTAGATCCGTGTTTGTTTAGCTTTTAAATTTAAGGTTTCTTTATTTGTCATAAATATATAATTTTTGGTAAAT
This sequence comes from Lepidium africanum, assembly GCA_900406405.1. Taxonomy (NCBI): domain Eukaryota; kingdom Viridiplantae; phylum Streptophyta; class Magnoliopsida; order Brassicales; family Brassicaceae; genus Lepidium; species Lepidium africanum. The sequence goes on along the minus strand of OVAX01001586.1, from coordinate 38,984 downwards.
ATGAAATAGTAAAATCTAAATACTCAAAATTTTAAAGAAAATAAGTATATTTATTGTTATACTTTGACATGAAATGACCGGAATTCAAACAATATTGCTATTTAAAATTTTTGACTCATTTTTATTTAGATTCATAGACACAAGTTATTTAAGTTTTTAGATTTGTGTTTATTTAAATTTTTATATATGATATGCATCATATTTACGTTCATGTTTTAGTTTTTTTTTCATCACTTAGGAGTCACATTCATTCAGTGTTGCATAAGTTTTCATCAGTTTTGTATTTTAGTGTTTTAGATAGACCGAGTCGCATATTTTCTCGTTTTGAGTTATTTTAGGTGATTTGGAGCTATGTATGGAGGATTGGAGACTATTGGATGGATGAAAAAGCAAGGAGATGAAGTGAAATGCATCAAACAATTAAGGAAAATTGGTGTTGAGAACCTTGACCACTTTGGTTGACAATGCCTTTAGTGAAGAACCACTACAATGTGCTTAAAGATGGTGATCGATGAAGACTTTCCCATGAACGGAATTGGCTGAAACTTGAACACAAGATAGCCACAAGAGTCAGCTTTCATTTGGTGGTGGTTTGAAGGTATTTGGACAAGGGTTAGAAAGATACATCGAATTTACTCAGCATCGGTCATTCTGTTGTGAATATTACATTGAAGCTCATGAGTGCAAGAACCATTGACCCTTTGGTCGACTCAACCACCTCGACATGAAACCACAGATGGAATAGGGTTGACCATATGGTCGAGGAAAGTGGTCGACCTTAGCAAAACACATGTTTTTATTTGCTATAAAACCCAAATGTTTAAAGGTTTTGGAACACAACTTTTTCTTTAACATTTCTTTCATTTTTTTCAGCCACAAAAGAACTTTAGTAGAGAGAGTTGAGAAAGATTAGTGGAGACCCAAGGGGAAGATGATCTTAGGATCAGCTTCTCCCATCTATTAAGTTTATGCATATTTCATTTTTTTTTCTCATTTTGTTCTTCATTTGGAATATTTAAGTAGAATTGTGATTAAATCTTGTGTTTAGGTTGTTAGATCTATTGATTCCTTCACTTAGAGTGTTCTTAATGCTTGATTCATCTTAATCACATGAAGAGTGATGCTAGAAAAATCATCGTCCGAGAGGTTTTCGATGAAATTCCCAAAAGACTCTTTTGTGGCCTATTCTTCCATAGCCTTCGAGAGATGATGCTTTGGAGATTAGTGGTCACAATGAGCTTGTTTTTAATGCTTCTTAGACTTTGGATTGGCAAATGAGAGTTTAGCTTGGTTCTTTGTTTAAGATAGAGGTTAATGCCATGAGAGTGGGTTAGTCTAGTTTTGTGTCTCATGTCTTAGGATGTTCCTTAATGAGTCTCTTTACATATTATTTTGATTGTCATTCTCATTGATCAATTGTCTATACATTAGCCTATTGTTACTTTGTGTTTTGTTCTTTGTTTAGTGTGTTTTGATATGTGCTTTGTTTGATTTGGTTGTTTTGTTTTAGTGTTACTAATTTTTTTTATCTCAATCACCTCACCTATTGATATTGCTTATGTCTTAGTTCTCATAGTCCTATTGTGTCGATTCTAGATTTGTTTGGGTTTGAACCTAAAGTGCTTAACAATGACAAGTTTGTTTAAGCGTTTGTTGATTATAAATTTTAATTGATTATTTTGCACCTCGAAAACGTTTAACATCAATATTATTGTTCATTTAAAAACTACTACAATATTTGTGGTGGGATAAGCAGTTTAATTATTGATCAATATGAAACAGGATTAACAAAAATGGATTTTGATACTCGATTAAAGAAGGCGAAATTGATTCAAGAGATTCTAAGTTCTTAGAGAGAAAGGTGATGATCAGATGACCTTCTCGGCATACACTATGCACTCTTTTATAGTGATTGTATTTCAGGGTGTCTGTTAGCTGCCATGTCAGATGATATCCTAGGATTATAGCATGTGGGTACTCTGACCAAGACATCATTGTTGCAGACGTGTAGGCTGAGCTGGTGGGTTGTTGGGCCAACCACTTTATCGTAGAATGCTTAGTACTCGGTCTGCAAGGTGGCCCCCATGGTGCACGTGTAGTTTGGACGGACGTGTAGGCTGAGCTGGTGAGTTGTTATGCCGACCCACATTATTTTTGGTTGCTTGGTATTCGGCATGCAAGGTGGTCCCCACGGGGCATGTACAGTTCAGCTTACGTGGTCTCAACGCCTTCCTCCGCACGCCACAATGGCCCACATGTTGACATATATACTGAGTATCCTTCTTGGTTGTATTATTTGTTTTGGCGCCGTCTTCGACTATCTTAAAGTCGTCATAGTTTTCGAGTTTATCCTTTTTCGATTCTTACTAAGTGACGGGTATTTGATCCTAGGCTTATTATGGACCACTTTGGCCTGATTACCTTGAGGTGAGGCCTACCTCCAAGATACAAGTATACTAACTGCACAAACATGCAACAATTAATCTATATAGTTACAAACACAAATTAAATCTACATCTCAATTACAAACAAAAATTATTTTATTCACTTTGTAGTCACCAAAACATACGATAAAACAAAAAACAGAATATTATATGACTAAAATATAGTATCATATGACTAAAATTATATGCAAAAAATATTGTATATGACTAAAATAAAATTAAATAAGTAAGTGGATTTAAAAAAATTCAAATACAAATATCAAAGTCCTTAAATGAATATTCTCCACATGTACGTTAGAACGATAGAAAGTTAGAACGTAAGGTTTGAAAATGAATATGTAACTACTCTTACTTTCTCCAAACATATGTTAGAACGTTAGAACGTGATGTATAAAAATGAATACGTAATTACTCTTACTAATTATTTTGATCCACACTTTTGACTTTTCGTATACCCAAACAATAGAATTAATTCATACCTATTGAAAACACACATAAATTGCTAATTTAACTCTTTACTACACAAATAACTTTCTAATTATCTTTAACATATAACTATTATTCAAAATTTTGTTCTTAAACCTATATATAAAACACTTAAGAATATTATAAATTACTTTTTATAATCTCTTATTTTAATATTACAAAATATTTTTACATTATATGCAAATTATTAATTTATATAATAAATGTATAGTTTTTAATACATAGTCCAAATTTATAAAAAAAATTTCTTATTTTACAAACAATTAAACTCAACTTTTTCACAAAAATAAATATTTATTATCTACATATATATCATATCACATTAGTTTTGCAATAATACAAATTCTGCCCAAGACCGGGTCACCAACTAGTTATAAATGAAACACAAAACAATAGGCAAACTATTACCAAAAAAAACAATAAACTCGATTACAAAAATATATTCGAAATCAGAAATGCGGAGAAGTTGCCATACAAAGCAACCAAAATCGAATGCAAGTTGTCATATCCTAGATATAATAAAATCCTACAGAAGAAACTGCAGATGAGCAAACACAAATGGGAGAATTGTTTTTTTGTTTTTTTTTTTTGTAACTCAAGAGTTTCCAGACCTTATGAAATGTGTTTAGACTATTCTCTTACGGATAATGTAACCTACGGATAGACCTTCACTTCCGGCTATTCAAATGGTCCGAAAGCATATGGCAAAATAAAAAGAAGTACATAGTTAGTTTATAATAATTATATAGGTGCTCCATGCATGCATGTTAGAAATATCGATCGGAGTCTAAATGTTTATCGTTTTACGTTTATAGATACAACATATATATATAGCCCATAATATCTTGCAATTCATTCGTTTGTAATTGTTCTATCAATGAATCCTGCGTTCAGTACTTATTGTTATTTTTGTAGTCACTTGTTTTGCTTCACAAAACGATTTTTTTCTTTAAAAGCAATATCAACAAAAAAATCAACTTCGTTCATTGAATACAAAACGTTATATGATAACATCCAATGCAATGTGGACCAAGAAAAAAATGAAACTCCTAAGCAGTGTGGACCAGAACAAAAAAAAAACAAACAAAGAAGCAATTATCGTTATAGTTCTTTCTCTCTCTCTTATATAAAAAAAGTATTTAAAGCTAATTCTTTAATTCTTTTATTAGCATATTTATAGGAAAATAGTGTATGAATGTATTACTATTTATGTTGACGATTCTATTATTATATATGTATATATATATATATACTTTACAAAAAAAAGAGAGACAAAATTATAACGATAATATAAACCTTTTTTTTGTTGAAATGAAACTTTATTAATCAACAAAAAAAATGTATCATATACAAGAGGAATGCATAGGAAAATTAGACCTATGATCCTATCAAAAAATAAAGAATTAGGGTAATCTAGTTTCAAACCAACGTTGAAGAAACCCACACTGTCTGTGAAGAGATTTCTAGCAAAGAAAAGAGATCATGTTTCTAATAACTTTGTCAATCAATCAGGTGGACAAGAATAGAAAAAGGAGACTAAACTCTGCCATGAATTCTAGCAATTTTCTCTCTCCAAATATGGTAGATCACAGATTGGAAATCCAATTTGAGAAGGACTGAATCCATCAAGGAGAAGTGAGAACTGCAAAGGTCTGCCACAGTATAATGTCAATCAAGAGATAAAGAAGGACCAATCAACTTACTACAAAGCTCCATCCAAACAGTGAAACTACAGGGATAAGAAAAAAAAAAACCTTTTACAAAAGAAATTAAAGAAAGAAAAGAATTAGCTTTAAAGAAATTAATTATTCTCGCAAAAAAACAGAGGGTCCAGTTGGCTTGCCCCTAATCTAGTTCAGTACTAGGTGGAGGGTTCAAATCCCGCCAGCTCCAGTAAAAATTATTTGGTTATGGATCGGGCTTTTGTCGATCCCATTAGTAGAAATAATGAGTAAGGTTGACAAAAATAAAAAAAATTAATTGTTCTCTAGATCTAATATCTAATTAAAGAAAAGAACATGCTATTAGCAACAATAACATGTACTTAAAACATAATCTGAGGTAAATAAAAGAACAAATGCTGAAAACCAAAAAAAAAAATTTTAAATAACAAATGTTTTAACATGTTACACTATTGATCAATTAAATGAGGTGATCACCTAGTAGGTCAGACTCATAAACATTGTAAAGTGATGATGAAAAGTCAAAACTAGAGTTATAGACTCTGTTGTACGGCGTCGTTTCACTCTCAATTACACTAATCTCCTCCATGAAACGCCTCATATCTTCGTTATCCCACATCTCTTGTTGATCATCCATACCTATAATCATCTCAGGATCCTTCTCCGACTCTTCTTCCGGACGAGGATTGATGTTTGTGTTTCTCGGAACTGACAAGATTTTCTTCATACTGTCAACACAGTGGTGTCTAGATGAGATATTTGTGGCGATCTTGTTAAGAAGACGAGCCGAGACAGAGAAGGAAGAAGAGGAGGAAGAAGATGGACTGGCTGTCAAAGAAGAAGAGCTGCTATATTCTGTTTTGACTGTTTTGTTATTGATGATTAATGGCTTATGGGTCATCGGGTCGATTCCGTTTCTTTCAAGTCTTTTCTTAAGACAAGAGTTCCAATGGTTCTTAATGTCGTTGTCTGATCGGTTCGGCATCTGCTGAGCTATGGCTGCCCACCTGCCATTTTCAATCAACAACAAAATTGAGTTTTTCTCAGTTGAATAATAATTCTATTCTATCCTATCATTTTATTTTACTTTTAAAGTTATATTATTACTTAGACTTTACTAAACACTAACTTGACTGTAACTTTATATTCCGCAAAGTAATTATTAAGATGTAGACATTAATATACCAAAAGAGTGTTTAAATATATATATATATATATATATATATATTATTAACATTAGATCAACAAGTCCCCGATTCATAGCATAAAATCCATCTCTAAAATTTCTTTTTTTAAGCTATCATAATGCAGCGGGTAGAAATCGAACTATGTGCCAAATCATTAACTGCATCATTCTATTATTTAAATATATTTATTTATTCACTTTTGACACTTTACAGTTGCTAATTGGTGATTTACTGATTATATTATCATAATCTAATAAAGTATTATGATTTAAAACCGTTTTATTGGATCAAAAATATTGTTTTACACAATATTTAAATTAAATCGTACAAATGGTGCAAGTGTGGTAAGATTTGATTCTTAAATATAAGCAGAGTCCTGATTAAATACTGTTGACTAAAGACTAATTCGATCGTGTAATAACATATATATACAGTTATACACACACACATATAAAATATGCATAAAAAAGTAATAATTAATAGAGTAATAAACCTGTTGCCCACAACAGAATGTAAGTTGATGATAACTTGTTCTTCTTGAGGACTAAATCTGCCTTTCTTAATCCCAGGCCGTAGATAATTTAGCCACCTTAGTCTGCAGCTCTTCCCACATCTCTTCAAACCTTTTTGCATCAATAAGGTAAGAATAAGATTAAACTATGATAAATAGATTAGCAGTAGATTGTGTATGTTAAAAATGGTAATGATTACAACTTTTGGAAATTTATATCTTAACAAAAATAAACACTTAAATGACTAGGGATTATTGACTTTTCTATGTACGTATAGTTTGTAAAGAATTATGATATATGTGTAAAAGTAGCATATTCAACACCTGCTTTCTTGGGACCATCTAGCTCAGAGCACCTCCAACACAAAGCTCTTAAGTGAGTTCTTAAAATTATTAAATCACAAAAATTAAAAAAATAACAAAAAGTTGGAGAAAACAAAAAACGTTCCTTATTTAAGAAATTTTAGAAACGGTTCTACAAATATTTTTGCCATTTGTCATTTATAGTTGGATGTTACATTTTAAAAAATAAAAATTAAATTCTGACCAAAATATTATTATTTTATTACGTAGAAACTCTTTTTAAAACCTCCACCATAGAGATGGTCTTAGAGCCCGAAACTTTCACATTATATACCAAAATAAAACCAATATGATGATGAAGTCTATATAAGTTGTGATTAGTATACCATCATTAGAAGCTAAAGCTATGGATTACATAAACGTGACGTATATGGACATAATACAAACCAGCTTTGTCAGGGAGAAAACGCCAGTCACCGATGCCGTGTTGTTGGATGTAAGCGACGAGTTTGTGGTCTTCTTCCTCCGTCCATTCTCCTCTCTTCGTCCCGTCGGCGTCTACCCACGTCGCTCGCCCCATTCAATCTCTCTCACGTTTAGATGAAACAATACTGTTTATATGAATGTCTTGAGGGCTTTCTGATTCACACAATCTTTTACTTATCGTATTCAGTGGTCCTCTTGAATGACTGACAAAGTAGTGGTCTACTCTATAAATACCCATCTCTCTCTCTTTTTTTTTTTTTTTTTTTTTCCCCTTTTCATTTTTATATATAGATATTCTTTTCTGGTTTTATACAATTACTTTTCTTATTTTTTATTAAAGAAAAAAACTAAAATTTACAACATCTCACCCATAATAAATTCTAGAGGTCTGATTGGTAACACTGTTTAAAAAAAAATTGGAATACGACCGTTTGAAGAGAGTGATTGACAAAAAGATTTTCAAACGAAGGTCGTTTGAAAATTAATGTTGATTGGTAATGTAAACGACACTTTCCAACGACCAAAAAATTAGTCCAAACGAATTTTTCAGAAAAGATCGTTTGCAAATACTCGTTTCAAACGAAATACTGATTGGTAGCAAAATTATAAACATGTCATTTGCAAACGTTCGTTTTGAAGTAACCAATCAAACCCTAAATCATATATGTTGAGTGATACAATAAACCATTTCATCAAACAAAATTCTCTTAAAATTTACAAAAGACTAAGTTCTATTAGTTACTTGTTAAAACTATGACTCCAATTAAGTTATAGCATGTGTCCAAGTTATACCTAAATTATTAGTATGTTACATATTTTTTTAGTAATTGGATCAATAAGATCTAATCTATAATTTAAAGTTCAAACCTTAAAATATATTTTTAGTCTATTATATGTAGTAGAAATGATCAAATTTTTGATGTCAATTCATTAGTAAATTTATACGACCCACCAGACTCAAAAGAATTTAGTATCATGTCACATTAAAAACTAAAAATAGAAAGAATATATAATATTCAAACACATAAATTACTGATTTACTGTCAATGGGTTTTAACTATATATTATATTTTTAACTAACTTATCTTATATATTAAAGCGAAACACACTTTCATTTTGACCGTTTATGAATTTTAAGATAAAATTAACTTATAATTCATAACAACCCTTAAAAATAGGGTTATCATAGGTTTTGTTATAAACTTTTATATTAAAATTTAAAATAATAAAGATTTGATAGAAAAACTCTAAAAAATTAAAATTTAATTTTTAAAAATATCAAATAAAAATTCGGTTCCGGTTCGGATTTGGATTCGGTTTTCCGGGTACATAGATTTAGTACATATTACGATATTTTTGGATTTGGGTATTTTTTATATAAAAAACCAAAATTAATAAAAACTTAATAGAAAACCTCTAAAAAGCTAAAATTAGGTTCTTGATTTGGTTTCTCTCGGGTTCGAATTCGAGTTCTTGGATACATAGATTTAAGACTCATTTAGGTATTTTGTCGGGTTCGGTTCCTCTAACTCAGATTGATTTCAGTTTGGGTTTTTGGTCTCTAAAACATTTCAAAAAAAAAGATTCCAAGATATCAACACAACACATGTATAACAAGCTAAGCGAAAAGGATTTTAAAAAGTAATCTAAATAATCAAATCTCGCGTTATATCGCGGGTATAATTCTAATACTACTTTAAAATAAGATTCACTTTAAAGTATAATGATAAATTTATCATCTTAGAAAACTTGTTATGATGCTACATTAAAATCTAGGAATGGCTTAAATTAGTTAATATATAATGGTAATGAACCAGTTCACTTGCTATAAATCTATCTAACATAAAGAAATCAAATAGTCGAATAATTGTCTGATTTAAAAATTAAGATAAAAATAAATTTACTATGAATATGCATCTCCTAATGTAATAATTAATATAACAATAAAGTCAGATAAATCTTGTCAAATATGTTCGTGACTGATCACGATTTTGTATTTAAATTAGCATTAGAAAAATTGCTATTAACACACAAAAATAAGTTGAAGAAACTATTAATTGGCTTGAGAGAGAATAATGTTTATGCAAAATATATGTTAATTTCTACTTGCATATCGTACTTAGCACGATATTATATTATTCTATCGAATATTTTCCAGATTTTCACATAAGGAAAATAACATTTCCTCACAAAATAGGTTGTTTTGTGGTCCAATATTATGGTTCAATTTTGAAAAAAAAAAAAAAAAAAAGGTTGTTTTGATATGACATACATATGGGTACATTCAAAGTATTTAGTAATAAAAAGATTAAGATTCGTTCACAACTTTTACTTTAAATTCACAAACAAAAAGATTTGAGCATAATTATAGCTTAAAAGTTCCAAATATATTTTTTTGGAACCAAGAAAAATGAGATCATTTTTGGTTCTAGTTTTTTATATTTTTACTTGATTTCGGCATTTGAAATAGCAAATATACGAAAAGAAATAGTTGATTTGATTCTATAGATGGACCATGTAATAATAGTACACTGGTACTGTTGGCATCTTTTTCTTTGTAGGCTTACTTATTCTCTTTTATAGGTTTATGTATTGTTTCATGCCAATTCAATATTTCTTCGTTGTAGGTTTACGTCTCAAGAAATGTAGGTTTACAAGTTTAACTTTCTCGACTTTTTTTGCTGTTATGTAGGTTTCTTTTGCATGCTTTGTCGGTTTAATATTTCTTTGTTGTAGGTTTTTAAGGTCTTCGTTGTAGTTTTATTTTATATTACTTGTTTGGACTTTAAACACATTCAGTTTGTAGGTTTGTGTTCATCTTAGTTGTAGATTCAGTCTTCCTTCTATGTAGGTTTGTTATTCATTTGTTGTAAGTTTAACTTTGCAAGATATTCTTTGGTTTTGTAGGTTTATTTCTTAAGCATTGTATGTTTATAATGTCTTCTTTATCAACATAATTCTCCTGTTTTGTAGGTTTTTGCTTTATGCGTTGTAGGTTTAAATAATCTTTGTTGTAGGTTTTTGTCGTGTGCTTTGTTGTAGGTTTATCTCTTAGGCATTGTTGGTTTATTATGTCTTCTTTCTCAACATAATTCTCCTATTTTGTAGGTTTTTGCTATATGCGTTGTAGATTTAAAGAATCTTTGTTGTAGGTTTTTGTTGTGTTCTTTGTTGTAGGTTTATCTCTTAGGCATTGTAGGTTTATTATGTCTTCTTTCTCAACGTAATTCTCTTGTTTTGTAGGTTTTTTCTTTATGTGTTGTAGGTTTAAAGAATTTTTGTTGTAGGTTTTTGTCGTGTGCTTCGTTGTAGGTTTTTATTGTGTTGAACTTTGAATACAATTGTTTTCTACGTTTATGTATTTCTTCGTTGTCGACTTACTTCTCCTTTATTGTAGGTTTGTTTTCTAGTTTATTGTAGGTTTATCGTTGTAAGATATCTTTCTTTGTTGTAGGTTTACCTCCCAAGATATGTAGGTTTTAGCTTGCGTATGTTGTCACCTATTTTATTCTACATTGTCAATTTAAATTTACTGGGTTGTAGGTTTAAAAGTCTTTGTTGTAGGTTTCTCATATGCCTTAAAACATTGATATTGTTTGATTAGTTATGCTTAGTTTATGCACATAGATATTAGTATTGTATTCTTAGTTATGTATTTTAGTTATGTACTTTTGTAGACTGAGAAACTATTAAAGGTAACCTTAATCTAAATTATTTTAAAAAAACTTTTAGGAAAAATTATTAAAAAAACCAATAAAACTGTTAATAAATGATGACACAAAGAATTTTAAGACTTTTCACTACCCTCCCATATATGAATGATCACAAAAGACTACTTGAGTAATTACATATTTTATGAGACTATTTGAGTAATTATTTCTTAAAGTTATGATATTTCATGGACCATAATTAGTTTTAGCCTACCTGACTTATATATTATCCAAAAATCGCAAATTTGGATACTCTAACATAATAAGATTAATGTAAATATAAAAGTAATTTTCTAGATATGTGTATTTATTGCTGAGTTGCTCTCAATCTGGTGGTTAGGATGATCCAGCTAATGACTTGGCACCAGGGTTCGATTCCTACCCGCTATATTATGGTAGCTTAAAAAAGATTTTAGGGGTGGGTTTTAAGTTATAGATCGGGCCTTGTCGATCCAATATTGACAAAAAGAAAGATATGTGTATTTATTGTAAGCGACAATAAAGATTTGAATTTAGCAGAGCATAACATAGTCGAAGAACAGAGATGAAAGAAATGAAATGGGCTTCGTAACAATTCTCAAATGTGACAGGCCCAATTAACAAAACTCAAATGTCGTAAGCTCAACTCTACAACTATTAAACAAAACACCAGAGATGTGCTTTTCAGACCAAAGCTTTAAACAAAAATATTGTTCCTTGTCGTGTTATGACTGTGTAAAAGTATTCTATATAAGAGAGACTAAAAGCTCTTATGTAATGGATTGAACAAAGTTAAAAATCAATATCAAGAAGTTCAATTCTTTCATCTCTTTCTCTTGTTCTTCTTTTACTTTCATGGTATTAAAGCTTCTTTAAACCTCAACAGGTCTTAATGGAGTAGTCTCTTGATCATTATCCTCTTCCTAGTCATATCCATGTTTCTAGTAAAGATATGTGGTTTCCAAATCACAATTGAGAAGAAAAGAAAGGAAGACCAAGTCATAGCTGAGTTAGACATGTTGATGTTCAGAACAAGGAGCAGATAAACAAAAATGACAAGTTCATGTTTTGAAGAAAAAAGAAATAATCCTGATCGAGAGAATTTCCATTTTGTGAGAGATCTGAGAGATTTTATGTTGAGGAGAACGCCTATAAAAAGGATATGAAGGTATCTGGAGCCGCCGAGACTTTAAGAGAGATTGGTGGGAGTGATTTCGTTTTGTTCAAGAGAGAAAAATCTTTAGTGTAATCAATTGTTTGTGTAAGGCTAGTTTTAGGTTGGTGAGTGTGTAATTCTAAAAAGGTGAGTCTTTTGTAGAAAAGAAAACCTTAATAAAATTAGTTAAAACCGTTGGATCGACGTGTTTTCGATCAAACAGTGTGTTGTGCGTTCTATATACAGTTTCAATTGGTATCAGAGCCATACACCTAACTACATCAGGTGAGATTTTGTGGACAATATGGAGAACACACAACAGTTCATGGCTATTAGGGAACCATTGAAGCTTGGCGCTAATAACTATGGTTATTAGAAAGTTCAGGTGAAACAAGTCATCAAAGGGATTGATGAAGAAGCATGGGAAGCGGTTGAAGACGGATGGACACCACCAAGAATAAAGGTTGAAGAGAGTAAAATTATCTTTAAACCAAGAAAGTATTGATCAAGACCTATCAAGGCCACTAAATCTTCATCAGGTCCAAGAAGTTTGTTATCGGGTCATGATCTAGTTCGGATCGCATGTACCGGACCGAGAAGAATATCGGGTAGAGGATTGAGCATCAAAGGTTGAGTATCAGGTAGAGGATCATGTACCAAAGGTCGAGCATCGGGTCGAGTATCGGGACGAGACAGCGTGTACTGAAGGTTGAAGGTCGGGTTAAGTGCTAATGTACTGCAGGACGTGTATCAGGTCGAGCTTTACCATACTGCATGTGGAGAGTTGCTCGTACCGCATATCGAGCCTTTACTGTACACCAATACATTGTCAAGGTACCACATAAAGGATTCTCGTACTGCAGACACATCCGGACGACCCAGGAAAAGTCAACGGACTGTGCAAAAGTTAATGATTGCAAGAATGATGTTTTAAGAGTTTCTAAATGTGTGGTTCAAGTAACAAGACTTAGTTGGGATGTAAAGGAGGCAGTTTGACCTAGAGATGACCGTTGAATCTTATTCAAACATGTGACCATTCACCTTCTGTCAAGACCGAGGTATAAAGTGTCATGTCACTTTCACCCGGGATTCGTTAGCCTCTCTCCCTCCTAATGGTTCAAATTTGAGGTGACTAGGGTTTTTAGAACACACATGTTGTCTCTCTATATATAGCTATCCTAGAACTCTTGTAAATAAATTTTTTATGGCAATGAAAATTATTAATTCATCTTCCAAACATTTCTCTTCACTCTCTGTCATGAAACTCACTCTCAACCTCTATAGTTAGTTATTAAATTTTAACATGGTATCACAGCAATCCAAGCTCTTGGTTTTAAATTCTCACCAAATTCTCATTATTCTCTAAAGCTTCCGCTTGTATTCGCTCATTCTCTAATTCTCTAATTCTCTCATTTTCTTTCTTCATTCTCGTTACTCTCTGTGCATCTCTCTTACTCTTACTCTTAATATCTCTTTGAATTGTTCCATGGATCCAAGAACTATGGCAACTCCCGTGGTTCTAAAAGGACCATTTTATATGTTATGGGCTGGAGCCGCAAAAATTATCTGTGTAACCGAGGATTGTGGAGCCATGTTACATCACCTCCTCCAGAAGAAAACCCTAAGGAAGACAAGTTAAGATGGAAAATGGTACCGTGAAGACCAAATGGTCATGGTCATACTCACCACTTCGCTTGATTCTCATATTCATGAGTCTTTTCCCTTTTGTGAGACGGCTAAGGAGTTATGGGATACTCTCAAGAAGGTTTTTGGAAGCACCACTAATCTTACTCGAGTATTTGAAGTCAAGAACGCTCTCAACAACCTCTGTCAAGAAGACATGGAGTTTACGATATTCTATGGAAAGTGTGCAGCTCCTTGGGCTGAGCTAGATCTTTCGAGACCGGTCTTCACGGATCTCCTGGTTATGAACGAACAGAGTGAACAAGACAAGGTATTTGGACTTCTCGCTGCACTCAACCCGGTCTACAATGACCTTGTCAATCATGTGCTAAGACAAGGGAAGCTACTAAGTGTTGACGAAATTTGTTCCCAAATTCAAAAGGAGCAATGCTCGGATTAGTATGCGAAAACAAGGAGCTCCCAACGGCTAACAAGGCGATGTTTAGGCGTGATGACAAGAAGAGACCAATGTGTGACCATTAAGAAGACCGACCAAACAAAGGACAAATGTTTGTCCTTCATCCACACCTTAAACCCACAAATTTTTAAAAGGATTCTCGAGCCAACTTCTCACAAGAAATGGAAGAAGACCATGGTGAACCAATCACTTCCATTCAAGGAGAAGACATAGCTAAAAAGCCAGGAGATGGAACGGCGTTGGCTTCAAGTGTGGGTGATGTTGTGAAACGGTTAGACTTGGAAGCTCTAATGAAAGCAATCAACTCTCTTAAGGACTTTGGTACCTCTTTCCTTACTCATAAACCTTGTAGGAGCTTAGTAGTAGACTCAGATGCTTCTCATCACATGATAAGCAATCCGAGTTTACTAGAAAATATAAAATCGGCTCTAGGTAATGTAGTAATGGAAAAGGGGAAGAAGGTTCCTATTAAAGGCTTAGGGAATTTGAATTTATTTGAGAAGCGATCTAAGGCCTTTTTAATGCCTGAATTCACTTCAAACTTATTGTCTGTTAAGCGTACCACTTCCAATATTAATTGTTATGCTATATTTGGGGCTAATGAAGTTTAGTTTAGGATATTGAAAGTGGAAAGCTCATTGGCCAATGAGGAACAAGAGACGATCTCTATGTGCTTGAGGATACTCCATCAAATGCACCTATCTTATCTTTATTTTGTTCTAATGTTGGTAGTTTTTTAAATGTTTTTTGGCATGCTAGATAAGGCCATCCTCATTCTTGTGCCTTAGGATTGATGATGCCTAATATTTCTTTTGATAATTCAAATTGTGAGGCTTGTATCTTAGGCAAACATTGCAAATCCATATTCCTAATTCTAGTACTATTTATGAGAAATGTTTTGATTTAGTTCAATAGGATGTTTGGACATCACCATATGTCTCTAGGTATAATCTCAAGTATTTTGTGACCTTCATTGATGAAAAATCAAACTACACTTGGATTACTCTTCTCCCTTCAAAGGACCGTGTGTTTGATGTATTCTTAAATTTTCAAAACTATGTAACTAATCAATTCAATGCTAAAATTAAGGCACTAAGATTGGACAATGGTGGAGAAAATACAAGCACCAAATTCAAAGAACATCTAAGCAAACATGGAATATTACACCAAAAAAGTTGTCCATACACACTCAAATAAAATGGAGTGGTGGAACGCAAGAATAAGCATTTAATGGAGGTAGCAAGATCCATGACGTTCCACATGAAAGTTCCAAACAATATTGGGGAGATGCGATCATGACCAGATGCTACCTCATGAATCGAATTCCAACCAAAATCCTTTAAGAAGCCTCTCCATTTGAGGTACTAAATGGTACAAAACCTTTCATTGATCATTTGAGAGTATTTAGGTGTGTGTGCTTTGTGTTGATTCTAGATAGCTGTGTTTGAAAAGTTTTATGGAAATCAAGGTATTGTTCATTAGGAACAGCACCTCATACACCCCAACAGAATGGTGTCGTCAAAATGAAAAAAAGGATACTACAAGAAATGGCAAGAGACATGTTACATGGGAATGGAGTTGCCAAGAAGAAGGTGTCAACACCATATGCTACATCATCAACATAGTGAATGTACGAAAATGAACTAACAAAACACCATATGAACTTTGGAAATGAAAGTCTCCTTCTTTGGGTTATGTATGTTATATTCTGAACGGCAAGGATCAACTTGATAAAGTTGACTCAAGAAGCGACAAGGGAATGTTTCTGGGATATTCAGGGACAACTACAACTTACAGAGTCTACAAAAAGCATACTATGGTGGTGCAAGAAACAATAAACATTGTGTTTGATGACTCTTTCTCCCAGCTTATTGAAATTATGCCCACGACCTCTGACCAACAACCATTTACTTCAAACTTAGACAGCTGCTCAAACACTCAAGTACTCAATCAGATTCAGAAATGAGTACAAATTCATTGAAATCTTCATAGACTGATGTGATTGGCGCTATACAAAGTGGTGGAGTCACGAGAGAAAAACAGATCATTTTTGAACAACTTGATGAAGGAAGGAAAAACACAGAGCTGGTTCAATTTGCCTAATTTGTGTATGTGATATAACGCATAAAGAGGCTCTTCTTGATGAATTATGGATTGAGTCAATTCAGAAAGATATAGGAAATTTCTAGCAGCTGAATGTTTGGAAATTGTTGCCACGGCCAAAAGATGCAAATGTTGTTGGGACAAAGTGGATTCCTGAACAAGACAGATGAAAATGGCCATATGGTGTGCAACTAAGCTCGTTGGTTGCATAGGGGTACTCACAAGTGGAATAAGTTGATTTTGATGAGACTTTTGCTCCTCTAGCAAGACTTAAGTCTATTAGATTCTTGTTGGGTATGGCTTGCAAGCATTAGTTTACTTTACATCAAATGGATGTTAAAAGTGCAATCCTAAACAAATGGCTACAAGAGAAAGTGTACGTTAAACAACCAAAAGAATTTGAAGATCTTGAACATCCAGAGCTTGGTACGAATGTCTGACCACATTTTTGACAGACAATGGATATACTCGTGGAAATGTGGACAAGACATTGTTCATTCAAGATTTTGAGTCAGATTTTATGGTGGTACAAATATATGTGGATAACATTGTGTTTGGTGCTACCAACCAGAGCATGGTTGATGACTTTGTCAAAGTGATAACTTAAGAATTTGAGATGAGCATGTGTGGAGAACTGAATTATTTTCTTGTGCTTCAAGTGACATAGATAAGTGATGAGATTTTGGTGAGACAAAGCACGTATGCCAAGAACTTGGTCCAACGCTTTGGTCTTGTCTCAAGTAAAGAATCCAGAACGTCGATGTCTACTATAGAGAAGCTGACCAAAGATGACTCAGATGAAATTGTTGATGAGAAACTTTACAGGAGTATGATTGAAAGTTTGCTCTATCTCACAACAACTCGTCCAAGCATTTGATATGTAGTAGGAGTTTGTGCTCATTATCAAGCAAAGCCGAAGAAATCACATTTATGTGCTGCGAAATGCATAATATGGTATGTCAAAGGCACAATGAATTTGGGTATCTACTATACCAAGGATACAAACAACACTCTGGTTAGATATTGTGATGTTGATTGAGCAGGGTCTTTGGATGATAAACAAAGTACAAGTGGAGGGGTGTTTCTTCATGGGAAACAATTTGATTTCATGGTTGAGCAAGAAACAAAATAGTGTGTCCTTATCCACTACTGAAGCTGAGAACATCTCCATGGATAGTTGTTGTACACAATTTCTTTGGATGAAACAAATGACTGCATACTATGGTACTCTCTCTGTACCTTTGCTAAATCATTGTGATAATCAAAATGCCATAAATATTGCAAAGAACACTTTCCTTCATTCTCGTACTAAGCATATCATGTTCAGACATCAATTTATTCGAGAACTTGTTGAGAAGAAACTGGTTACTATCGATCATATGAACACAGAATTTCAAAAGCTGATATCTTTACCAAACCCTTAGATTTTAATTGTTTCATTGCATTAAAAACTATCATATGTGTTTGTGAAATCTAAATTTCGCAGTCGAGAGTGTAAAGTGTGGACATGTACATGCATTGGAATTTGTTGTGCAGCTATATTATGGTTGATGGTACATTCTTTGGTTTTGCACACTATGGAAAACAGCTGCATGTAATGTTGTTCTGTGTAAATCTCGTACAAAGGGTTGTGTCATTGTATATCAGGAGGTCAAAGAGCTGAGGAGAGCAACTGTATAAACTGTCTGAGAAGTCAATTGATGTCCCTAAAACAACACTGTGTCACATTATGGACCAGTGATACATATGAGAACATCGAGTTGAGAAGTCAAGTGATACTCGTGTTCTATTCAATTGCATTCAACTGAGTGGACTAATGTTACAATTCCAGTGGTGAAGTTTTTCAAAACGAATGAGCAACTAAATAACGACATCCATATATTCCGTACAACTTTTGGTGAAAGACCCAACAGAGTTCCCCAAAATAGACATTGCAAACGATAATCACTACTAGAAAGAGAGATGACATTAATCTATAGGACTGCAAATAGAATAATATATAAGAATATTAATAGTTTGTAAATTAAAAACAAATAACGAAAAAAATTTAAAATTATTACTTATGATCCCTAATTTTAAATTCGATTTTCTTTACCAGTTGACTGTGAAACTCTACTTCATTAATATGTTGAACACTAACAACTTAACCAAGCACATCTATATAAAAGAAAAAAAATCATGATTATCTAATATTACAGTAGATCATATGAAAAAGATACTTGCATGTAAAAATAGACGATGGAGTATGCACAACTTACCGGTCAAAACATCACAATGATATTCTCTAGCGAGAATATCATTAAGAGACAGTATTGAGATGAATTAGTCATCTACAATAGGATCACACGAAAGAATTGTAGTCGTTCGAAAAAAAAACATAACTTATAGGCAATGTCAAAAGCTTTGTATTCGCTATTGTATTTGAACACATAGAAATCCTAAATTATTTTTTAACCATTGGTAGTGATAAATTTCTTGAATAGTTTGGCATGATGCTTTATACAATAAGTAGCTATTTTCATACTCTTTTTTAAAGAAAAAAATCACATGCATGAGAAAGATATATTGTATTAATCAGAAACTAAACACACTTGAAACAAATATAAAACGAAAACAACTTACATTCTTGTCGGCAAGAATCATCTCAATCATATTACCACATCTTTTACTAGATTTCTTTCATGAGTGAAGGATTCTACAGTGGATCCTCCATGTAGTTTTCTAAGGTTTTAGGTATGTTGAAAGGCTGAACTACTTTTTAGAGTTCATGGTATTCTTATCCTAAACGAATTGTGGTTTTCTTATCCTTAAAGAAAATCGATTACAATAGATGAAAATTTTATGGAAATATCAAAATTATTTAATATTCATAATGAAAAATATAATTCGGGTATGTGATTATAATATATAGTTTTTGACTAATCTTGTAATCTGATAATAAAGTGAAGGCAAATCATGAGTCTTTAAATATATGAGTTAAGACCTAAACAATTAATCTAAAGACTAAACCACAATAATTAAAATTTTAGGTTATGGGGTGGGCCTTAACAAACAACAATTCAGTCTTCAAAACAATTTAATTTCTTCGTTAATATTTGTTTTATACACTAAACATATACATAAATTCAGTCGTATATATGAAACATTTATTCTTCTATCTGATACTTTTTTCCTTGTGTAGGAATCTTCTTCTTCTATCTCCTCTCTAGAACCGATATATTCTACACAAGAAAATTCAAAGAAGGTAAGCTTTCTTCTTTTGCTCATCTATTATTTGAAACACACTAAAGACTAAAGCGTATTTTTATTCGGATTCTGTTTTACATCAAATAATCGGATTTTCTTTTTTTTGAAACACAGATTTGACACAAAGAAAGAAGAAAATGAACATCGGTAAGTTTTTTTTCCTTTAACATTTTTAAAATAGCATAAATCTGGAAAAAAAGTTATCATTCAATACAAAACTGCGAAATAGTATAGATATGTAATTTTCATTTAGATATTAAGACTTTCCTTTTGATTATATATGCAGATCTGAAAAATATTAAGATGAAGTATAGTTTGAGTCTTTCGGTTTTCTGTTTTGTAGTTATTGTTTAAGATCTTGAATATAAAGTGTTACATCCGCCATAGTTGATTAAATGTCTCATATCTACCATATTTATCATTATGCATATGTGTATTATTGATTTTTATACATCGTTTTCGATTAACATGTAAAGATATAATGATTTTCTAATCGTATATATTTTTATAATTTCGATCTATGGTTCAAAAATTTACGGTTTACATTTTTTTTAAAACATTTATAAATTTATGTAAAATGAATATGAATACGATTATATAGTATATACATTTTTCAATTAAACTTGTGAATATATTATTATTGAATATTTATTAATACACGATACACTATTCGACTCCATCACGAATCTAAGAAATATATACAATTAAGTATTTATTTATGTTTGTTTCGTTATATAGTCGATATGAAATGTTGTTATATAATGTTTCTAACTAAAAAAAAAAACTATGTCTAATATACATTTTAATAAGAAGATCATATAGGTAGTTCAAATGAATCAGTTAATATGAATAAATGTACAATAATCAAATGCTAGAATTATACATGAAAAATATATTGTTTTGAAATGACTTTCTGAACATTATAAAATCATGTTGTTAAATGTTTTAATCATATCTTATTTTGAAAGCAAAAATACTTTTGTACTCTCTGAAAAAAACTTTTGACACAAACATAGATAAAGCAAATAGTTTATTGTATTTTTGTAGTGAATTTCTTGAAACATTCACAATATCTTTGTATGTGTTGGAGGTGGATTCGAGATCGTACTTCGGTCCACAGGAAATAATAGGCAAATATTTCTAAGTCTTGAACTCAGCAAGATTATCAAAGTATCAGTTCGGATGTCTTCGCCAACTCGGAAGATTTTTTTCTTGGAAGCGCGTTAAGCATGAAGGAAGTCGGACGACACGTCATCAAGCAAAGAAATGGAAATTTTTCTGTTCCGACATGGAAAATTTCTAAAAATCTAGCAAAGATCTTCTAGATAAGATCATATCTTTACAAATTATAATATTTCCTATTTGCAATCTACTTTGTAACCGCCTCTATGATCTATAAATAGAGGAGCAGATCCTTCGACAAAAAGGATCCGTTTTTTGTAATTACTCATTAAGCAATATAATTCTACTCGGTAATCTTTTGCTCTTTGGCAATCAACTTATTCTCTATAATTTCTCAAGAGTCCTTGCCCTTTTCTTCCCTCTACTAATCAGAATTTAGGATTTAGAACTTGGGCTAGATCTGGTTCGAACAGTTGGTGCCGTTTGTGGTGAAGACATCGAAGGGCTTCTTTACACAGGAGAAAGCAGTGTACGCCAAGCAAGCAAGGATGGTTGAAGACGAAATCACCATCAATTCGCCAAAAAGGAGGGATCCTAGCCTCCAAGAAGAAACTAATCTAACCCTTTGGATCACCTTTGAACTATATTCAAACTCGGGAGGAAAATCGAAAAGAATCTCGAAAAGCTACCATTCTCCCTAAACCCCTTGCGGGACCACCGTTGCTTGAAAACCGGGTGCACAATTTGATAGCCTAGTACGAAGCATATGATCGAAGAAACCCTGAGAGATTCAGCAAAATCAAGTCTCGGATAAACGGAAATAGTCTCCCATCTGTATAAACTAACATGCCACATGGAGAAGTATTGGTCAGTGTGCAGGGGAACCTATTCGGAAGCATACCGATTCCACAGCCAAACAACGTCTTGGAACTAGGGCAATCCATGATGCAGAACACACTAGAAAAACAATTACCGACAGCTTTAGACGCGGTAACTGTATTTAGAATGATAAAAGAGATGACGTCGCAATTCCATCAGGCCACCAGCTTGGCACCCGTTATTGGGCGAATCCTGGCTCAAGCTCAAAATTCACCATTCTCGCCGAGATTAAAAAAGGTCTCAATAAACGAAGGACCGGGACTAAGTTACCCTTCATATGGCAAAACTACTAACCCGATAGAGTTCATGAGCGCCTTCAATGTCATGATGAACGGGACAAGTTACAATCCCAACCTGGAAGATGCAGCTTATCATCAACTCTTCGCCGAGAACTTAACCGCCGATGTTTTGGTATGGTTCACCAAGTTACCCACCAGATCCATTGAAGGTTTCAATCAACTCACTGAGTTGTTCATGAAGTAATACGCTCTGTTTGTCAATCAAGACACCTCTACAGCAAGTTACGATCTTTAAAACAAGGATTTGACGAATCTCTGAAGTCGTATCTCAGACATTTTAGGAGAATTCTGACTAAGGCAAAAGTTAGTGACGACATGGCTATTGAAGCTCTAAGAACCAGAATGGTTACATATGAGGCCTTGAGAAGAGATCTTTTCATAAATCGGCCAACTACGATATCGTATGCCCTTTGTAAAGCGGCAAGGCATGCGGATTACGTCGAGGAAAAGCATATCCTCGCTAAAACTCAGAAAACTCAGCGAGACTTGGGAGCGAAAGAGCCTAAAGAGGAATATCATGAGCCGAGACAGCATAACTACACAGGGAAAGCGATCTCGGCTACAGCTTTTCAAGTCAGAGAAAGAAATGGTCTAGTTCGTAAAAAGCCATTCAACAACACTTACAATTAGAGCGAGTATTGTACATTCCACAATAGAATAGGACATTCAACCTCAAAGTACAAACAGCTGCAAGAGCTACTCGCCGAAAAATTCAACAAAGGAAAGTCGAATGTTTCAGAAGAAGAGACCCAAAAGTTCAAAACACAGAAGCGGAAAGAAGCCGAGTTGCGAGAAACAACTTATAAAGTGGCAAGCCAGAACAACAATGCCAAGGAAAAGTCTAAATAGTAAAAACTGGAAGAAGAAACTACCGAGTTAGGATCTCCAAGAGTTCATGTTCATGTAATCATGGGAGGGTTACAATTCTGTAACAACACAATAAAATTAATAAAGAAGTACAAGCAGAAGGTTGTAGCATCAAGAAACCTCGAACCGATCTCCCAGGACCTAGGAATAGTGGATTCAGAGAAGATGTCGAAGGAGTGAGTGTTTCGCATAATGATCCGCTAGTCATAAAACTACGAGTTGTGGACTACGATGTATCTCGGATACTCATCGACACTGAAAGTTCAGTGGATTTAATCTTCAAGGAAACATTGGAAAAAATGGCGTTACCAGATGTTCGACTTAAACTTGTAGGCAGAACACTGACTGCGTTTGATGGGTGTACAATCAACGGAATAGGAACAGTCAAACTAGCAATGCGAGTTGCTGGAATCAGAAAATGGATCAAGCTCTTGGTAGTAGATAAGCCACCAATTTACAACATGATCTTGGGAACGCTGTGGATTCATGCGATGAAAGCAATTCCGTCAAGCTACCATCCGTGCGTCAAGATCCCAACTAGTGAAGGAGTTTACACGCTTCAGGGAGATCAAAAGATGTCTCAGACTTTTTTTCTCGCCGAGTTAAAACTGCAAAATAAGTCATGCATGATCATAGCATCGGTCAATGACAAAGCATTTTTGGAACCACCCGCTCCAAAAAAAACGGATCAATCGACTATCAAACTCGTCAACATTGACTTGATGGACTCATCCAAGTGCGTGAGCATTGGAGTCAACTTGAGCAAACCAATCCCGGAAAAGTTGATTCAACTACTGGAACAAAACGTGACGACATTCGCATAGACAGTCAAAGACATGCCCAGAATTAACCCAAAGATTGCGAGTCATATATTGAATGTTGATCCGACATACAAACCAATTAAGCAAAAATGGAGAAAATTAGGACCGAAAAAGGTGAAAGCCGTAGTAGACAAGGTCAAAAAGCTAACTGACACTAGGTCCATTGTTGAAGTACAATACCTGGAATGGTTAGCCAACCCGGTCGTAGTACCAAAGAAAAACAGAAAGTGGCGAGTTTGCGTGGATTTTACCGACTTGAACAAAGCTTGCCCAAAGGATAGTTTCCCATTGCTGAACATGGAGACAAACTTCTTTCATTTATGGACGCCTTCTTGGGGTACAATCAAATCAGGATGCATCCCAACGACATGGAGAAAACATCATTTAAAACATAGCGAGAAACATACTGCTACAAAGTTATGCCATTCAGATTAAAGAATGCGGGAACAACTTACCAACATTTGGTCAACAAGATGTTTACCGACCAACTCGGACAAACAATGGAAGTTTACATATGTGAAATGCTAGTTAAGTCGCTAAAAGTCGAAGACGTTGATCACTTAGCTCGCTAGTTCAAGTCAGATGAGGAGTGTGAAAATGATTTTTCTGAGTTAAAAGATTACTTTTCAACTCCACCAATCTTGGCAAAACCTAAAGACGGAGAACCATTATACTTGTATATTGCGGTCTCTGCATCGGCAGTAAGTAGCGTACTTGTCTAGGATGACAGAGGAACTCAACATTTGATATTCTACACTAGCAAGTCTTTAGACGGAGCAGTCTCGATCTCCGACTATGGAAAAACTTGCGTTAACGGTTGTAACCTCATCAAGTAAGTTAAGCCCTTACTTCTAATCTCACACCATCATCGTGTTAACAAATCACCTGCTATGAACAATATTGCATAGTCAGAACCAGTCCAGAAGATTGACTAAATGGGCTATTGAGCTATGCGAATACAACATTGAGCTCAAAGGAAGAACCAATGCAAAATCTCAAGTACTAGTTGACTTCTTAGTCGAATTATCCCCCGACTTGGAACCTTTAGAGTCATATACAGTTCTTCGAACTTGGAAAATTTACGTTGCTGGGTCATCATCTCAACACAGCTTATGAGTTTTTAATCCCACTAGAGAGTCCAACTGGAGAGGTTCTAGAGCAATCCTTTCGACTTGCCTTTCCAGTGTTGAATAACGAGGCCAAATACGAAGCATTGATTGCAGGGATAAGGCTAGCTAAGGAAATTGGGGCAACAGAAGTCGAGTGTTATTGTGACTCTTAGATAGTAGTCAACCAAGTGAACGGAGGTTTGGATACAAAGAATGACCGAATGTAAGCATACCTCAAAGTTCTCAAGGAATTGACAAAAGATCTGAAATTCAAAGTCAACAAGATTTCCCGAGCAGAAAATACTTCAGATGACGCATTGGCAACTCTAGCATCTACAACTGACCTCGTTTAAAGACAAATTATACCTATTGAAAGTATAGATCACCCAAGTATAAGCTTACCAAAAGGAGATCTTGATCTTGTCTCGGCAATTACCGGCACTGTAGAAGAATCCGATACTGAAGTGCCAGACATTGAACAACCCGGAGAAAAGAAAGTCAGCTGGAGGGGCAAGATCCTTGCATACATCATTGACGGAGAGGCTCCAGAAGATAGATGGACAGCTCGCCGACTCAAAGCTAAATATGCTTTCTATGCACAAATTGATGGAAAGTTATATCGACGAAATGCAAACAGAATTCTACTCACTTGCATCCACAGTGAAGAGGTCAAAGAAATCATAAAGGAAACACACGACAGAGCTGGTGGAAATCACAACAGTGGAAGATCACTTGTGTATAAAATCTGAACTCTCAGATACTACTGGCCAACAATGGCACAAGATTGCGCGCAATATGCAGTCAAGTGTGATAAGTGTCAACGATATGGGCACATCATCCGTGCTTCGACTGAAGAATTAAATTTGTCAATTATGCCGTATCCATTTATGCGTCAGTTATATCGTATCCATTTATGCGTTGGGCAATGGACATAGTCAGACCACTGCCTTCATCTCGACAAAAACGTTTCATGCTAGTTATGACACTACTTCTCTAAATGGGTTGAAGCTGAAGCTTATTCTCACATTAATGATAAAGATGTAGTCAAGTTCATGTGGAAAAATATCATCTACTAACATGGACTACGTTATGAGATTGTTACCGACAACGGATCTCAATTCATTTAGGCAAAGTTTACCAACTTTTGCTCTCGATGGAATATCCGAGTAAGCAAATCCACTCCATGAAACCCGCAAGGAAATGGACAAGCAGAGGTGACAAACAAGCAGATACTAAATCAAGAAAAGGCTTACGAACAAGAAAGGGAATTGGGCTACCAAGTTGGACGATGTATTGTGGTCACATCAGACAATGCCGAGACGCTCAACAGGGCGAACTTCTTTTTCCTTATCTCACGCTCATCGGACAATCCCAACCTTGCATCAAGAACAATTCCCCAAAACAAGAGTTCAAACAACGAAGCAATGGAAATAAGTATTGACAACTTGAAAGAAGAACGAAATGAAGCACTGCTCGGCACTAAATGGGAATGAGTGTAAAATTACCAACAACAAGCCGCGAAATACTACAACAAGAAAGTTCATGGAAGGCACTTTCCAGTGGGAGATCTGGTACTCCAGAAAGTGTTCGAGAACACAGCTGAACTAAACGCAGGAAAACTCGGCACTAACTGGGAAGGGCCGTATCATTTGTAAAGTCGTAAAACCTGGAGTTTACGATATCGCAAGAATGGAAGGAGAGCTGGTTCCACGAAATTGGAACTCCATCAACTTGAAGCGATAATAACCGAGATTAAACTCTCGATGAAGACGAAGCATAGCTTTGTACAGATAATCGAGATTAAATTCTCGCAACAATTCGAAATTAAATCCTCAAAGCATAGATTTGTGCAGAAACATAGTTTCGTACAGAAAATCAAAATTTGTTTTCTTAAAAGGGCATACCTATCTTATAAATCTTTGGAAAAGGCATAAACACTCCCATTTAAGCCGAGTCTTAAAATTTCGCCGAGTACCTAAAATCTAGCTCGAAGTTAGCCGAGTCTTAAACATCGCACAATCTAAGCCAAGTCTTAAATCTCTCCAAGTCCCTAAAATCTCGCTTGTATTTAGCCGAGTCTTAAACCTTGCACAAACTAAACTGAGTCTTAAATCTAGCCGAGTCTCTAAAATCTTGCTCGAATTTATCCGAGTCCTAAACCTCTCACAAATTAAGCCGAGTCTTGAAATCTTGCCGATTCCTTAAAATCTCGCTCAAATTATAAACCTCTCACAAATGTAAGTCGAGTCAATTAAGTTCAAGCAAAGCCAAAAATCTTGTTTGTAATCAACGAAGTCTTAAAACATCACCGAATAAAATCTATAATGATCTTCGAAACCAAAGCAATATCGAAAAAAACGAAACTTCATACATTCATAGAAATATAATGGGAAATGTTTTTACAAATATCCCATTAAAGGGAAAGCATATCCTCTTTGAAAAAAGAGAGGAGAAAGCAATAACAAAAAAAAAAAGAAGTAAAATTGAAACTATGCATTAGTCTCGGCATGCTCAGCTTCGGTGCAACCCTTCTCAACAAATTTGTCCTTGTCGGTAACCTTTGCAAAAACAAGATCTCTTTTTGAGCCATACAGGCCAAGATCTCCAATAGGAACAAAGACAAGTTCAAAATTCTTTACACTAACCTTTGGGCAAGCCCTAGTTCCAAGGACAGGTACCTCATTCCGATCAGGCTCAAGTGCCAGTAACTCACGCAACCCTAAAGCAGCTTCCTCTAAATTAGAAAAATCTCAAAGATGGCATAAATAGGTCGTTCGGAAGCTCCTTATCGACAACTGCTTTAGTTTGAGCGAGACCAGTAGACCCATACGAGATTAATCTTTGCCCAACTGCAACCTTCTTCTTCAACAAGGATTGCAAAAGATGGTCAAATCCGTGTACTTGAGCATAGGCCAAATGAGCTTCCAAACTCGAGCTAAAATCCTTTAATCTTGCTGATATCGTCCTGAGGCGATCAGACAGACAACCTAAAATGAAAATCTCCATCAAATCCCCAAAAAATGCAAGTCAGGAAACACTTTTTCTTACCTTTGAAAGCACTCCAGGCATCTTGGAAAGATGAGACCACAATCATAGCTTTTTCAGTCGCTTTGAAAACATCATTACAGTCCTCACTAGTAGACTGGACAGCATCCGTAAGAGCAGAAATCTCTCTTTTGTACTCGAGAGACTTCAGACGCTCTGCTTCTAACTCGGATATTGTCCAAATATCAAAACAAGTTCTGATTCCCTTTTGATCTTAATTGCATATACTCAGAGCACGAACCTAGAAGCAGAACTCGACTAGTGTTGATCGAGTTTGGAGCTCAAGCTGAGGAATACAAAACAGCAGAAAGTGAACTCAACCTGTGGTGATCGAGCTGTATTGAGTTGTGATGAGTGCTAATTTGTCAAGCAAACAAACAATTAAAATTCAATAAATGCACCACAAATATGTCATTGTGAGCATTTGAGGATCGAGCCCAAGATAACCTAGAATTGGAAATAATGAGATTATGAGAATCCTAAACTAAGCTAGAGGAATAGATGATCAATGATTGCGACAAACAAAAGAACCAAAAATAAACTCAAACAAATCATAAACCTAGCAACAAACATACACCAAAATGAAATAAAACGTAAACTAGTCAAGTAACAAGCAAAGCAACAAACAAAGCAATAAGCAAATATCAAGATTAAAAGACGAATGAAAATAGGAAAGGCAATCAATTTTTGGGCAATGAAATTGAACAAAGATGCAACAAGGTTCTACTAAAAGCGCAGCCTAGGGCATGAGACAAAACAATCAATGATTGAACATCCCACTCTCATGGCAATGAACCCTATTCTAAAAAATGAACCAAGCTAAAATCTCATTTTCAAATTCAAAGCCTAAAATGCATTAAGAACAAGCTCACTAAGACTACTAATTCCCTAGACATCATCTCTCGAAGGCCTAGGAAGAATAGCTCTAAAATAGGTCTCTCGTGAATTTCATCAAACACTTCTCGGGTGATGAAATTCCTAGCATCATTCTTCATGTGATAAAGATGAATGAAGCATTAAAACCACCTAAATAGAAGGAAACTAACAACCTAAGCATCAATGAACAATAACTCAACCCTAGATCTAGCCAAATTCTAAAACCATTCTATGAAACTACTCACTCACTATAATAAAATCGAAAATTTAAGCAATAGTTGAGATGATGAACATATTAGCGATGAGAATAAACAAAGATATTCTTAAATAGATAAAAGAAATGATCCCAAAAAGAATCATCCAAAAGGGTCTAAAATGTTTCCCTCAAATCTCTCTCTCAAATATTCGTAGAAGCTAAGCAAAAGAAACTTAAGGAAATTAACATGTAAATTGAAAAAAAGGCTAAGCTTAGTCTTAAGTTCCGTTTTCCAAGTATTTATACCCCATGGATTAGGGTTAAAACCAAATAAAAGTAAACTGGGTCAAACCACAAAACATTGCCAAATGTCCATGGGTGTTCGTGTAGTCGAGCCTTGTGGGTCGGACATCTGGTCAAAGAGGGTCAATCCAGGGAGAGAGCGTTGGACGTGTGATCGATGCTAGATCACGGCTGGATCGGACGTGTGCGGTCGACCATACGGCCAACTGCTCAGGTCGTATAGGTCTTCTTGCGTGAAATGGCTTATTGATATGTCTCATATTTAGCCTAATTTTCATCTCATATTACCATCATTTTTTATGTCATGTCATTTTAGAGTCGTTTTGTGTCGAGTTGTGCATTATAGTCATTTTGACATGCATTTGCATATTTTTGGTGTTTTTCGGTATTTTAGGTGAATGGCACCATGAACTAAGAAGATTGGAGCTTAAGTGAGGAATTGGGATGCTTGGAGGCTTGGGCAATGCATAGGAAGGAAGAAGAATTGAAGTTTGGATAATACATCACCGCGGCCGCGACCCGTCCCGCGACCTGCATGGGTCGCGGGTACGTACATATGTGTTACCATCCGGACGCAAAACCCATCGACCGCAAGACCTTCCGTCTGTTCGTCCGCGATCCATTCGTATCCGTGACCGGACACACGAGTGGATCGCACCGCGGATCACGATCCGTCTAGGCCGCGACCAACGTTCTCGACCCGGCTGGGTCGAGACCTGTGATCTAAATTTCGGTTAGCTCCTCTCGACCCATCCAGCTACCCATCCAACCCGTGAGAATCATCCGCCGGACACGACGCGACCCAGGCCACGACCCGTTCGGGCCGCAGCTACCACCCAAGCCACGACCGCGTGAACCAAGACACTTTTAACTTTCGGTTGTAGACAATTTTAGCCGGTTTGTTCCGGTTTAATGGTTTATTTTAAGTAATCGAAAACCCTAATCCCATGTGTATAAATACAACGTGTAGGGATCAAACACACAATGCTTTTAAATTCCCTAAATTTTTTTAGATCTAGCATATAATTTTCTTTCTTTTTCTTAAGAACTCTTTGAAGATTGTAGACAAACTTGGAGATTCCTTTTGGATGATCCATTTCTTGCTCATTTCTCAATCTGATCTTGAGTCTTTGCTTGTTTATTTGCCTATTTTCATTATGCTTAATCACATTTGCTTGTTTAATTTCTTTATGATGATGTGTGAGTAGTTCTCTAGAATGATTTAGGTTTTGGCTAGATCTAGGGTTTGGTATTGTTTGGTTGATGCTTAGGATCATTAAAGCCTCCTATCTAGGTGTTCTTAATGTTAGATTCATCTTGATCACATGGATTTAGATGCTAGGAAAATCATCGCCCGAGAGGTGTTCGATGAAATTTCTGAATGATCTATGTTAGGGATCTTTCTCCATTGCCATTGAAAAATGATGTTATGGGATTGATTGGTCATAGTGGACTTGATTTTAAGGCAGTCTTGATCCAACAAATGAGAGTTTAGTTGGGTCATTTCTCTTGAATGGTGATTAGTGCCATGAGTGTGGGCTATTCTTGCTATCATTGTTGTGTTCCATGCCCTAGGCGGTGCATTCATTGTCTCCTTGTTGCATCATTTCATCCTTTGCCTTGCCTCTAGATCAATTTTCATAGCCTAGATCATTCGTCTTTATCATATAGTTAATTCATTTGCTTATTTTCGTTTGTTTTGGCCTTTTTAATCTTATTGCTTTGCTTTTTGGTTTGGCTAAGATTAGATTGCATTTGTTTGCTTTTGTTTTGCTCATTTCTTGCTTTAGTTCTTGTTTGCTTGCTCATCTCTCATCATCATCACTCTAGATTAGCCAAGAATCTTGCATCCCTATTGTGCAACCTCTTACTCCTTTGGGTTCGATCCTCAAGTGCTTAACAATGGCATGATTGTGTGAGCATTTGTTGTTATAAATTTAATTGATTATGCCTTAGTAAATCCACAAAATGTACACCCATCACTTATCGACCATGGGTGGCCGAGTAAATGATTGAGGCCGCGGCCACCTGCAACTCCTACGTGTGTGTCCTTGTATGTTTTATCTATCGGGTCACGGCCATCATCCATATGGTCGAGGCCGCCTTATCCGCGTGCTATGATCGACTTCGGCCGGTCGATCAAATGGTCGATCTCAAGGCCAAACTTCTCCTTTGTCATCCAATCCAATCCCATACTTGCACGCTTCATCCCATGAGCTCCAAACCTCCAAGTTAAGTCAATCATCTAAAAATGAATAAAGAAGAACAAAATATGCAAATGCATGACCTAAGGACTTTAATGCATGAAGTATACACAATGTGATCTTAAATGAGACTAAATGCAAACTATATAAATAAAAATGATGCAAAATGATAGTGAAAAACATGCTAATAAATACATATATTAAGTTGGCGAGAATTGGTCAGTAGAAATAGAACTCGACCCAAACTGATCCAGTTAAGCTGTCGAGTTGACTTGAAACGCACCAAAAACAGAGCAAACTTGTTAATAGCACATATTAAAACACACACAAAAGTGACCAACACCTGATCTCAGAAGTTTAAGATCCTAAATATAGAAAGAAACACTTAGTTTAGCAATGAAACCAATTTGATAACACGCTTTTTACCCCTAGTATCAAATCCATATAGCATATAAGGTAAAAAACCAATGAGAAGGTCACTAGCGCTTAGGATATGAGAAACTACTATAATCTGCGTCAATATCAAGCAGTGAATTTGTAACTAAATCAAAATAAAAGCAAAGCATAAACATTAAGAACATAAAAATAAAATGATAGAACAATGAAATAAGAAAGCAGTAAAATGAACAAGCAGCAAACTAGATTAGGGAGTGGCTCTTGATGAGTGGATAGATGACCAAAGCAAACCCAAGGACTCTCGATTTCATCTAACAAACCAAATGAATAAACTCTAAGCTATAAATTCAAAGCCAATCAGAACCATTCTCATAGAAACTGAATCTCTTCTCATCTTGCTACCTAAACAACCAATATCTTGGGTTAGGAAAACAAATATTAGAACTAGGCTCATTCATGCACTTCATCAAACACTTGGTAGGTGGATGAAAGCCTAAGATCAAATCTCAAATTGCCAATATGAGATTAGCAGTAAGAACACCTAAACTGAAGAGATCTAACATATATGCACTTAGATGAGCTGAGAAATCCCTAGATCTACCATGATCTCACCATTTCCTCAAGAACCCAAATGAAATCTACTCACTAATCATGAATACAAACATAAATCCAAGAACTAAAAAAAACATGATTTGAAAGACAATGAAAACATGAACCACAAAGAAACAAAAACTTAAACTTAGATTATCATAATCAAATCTAGTAATTCTTACAAGTGAAAAGAAGGAAAAGTGAGTTCGAAATGTTCCCAAATCTGGAAAATGACGTGATAATATTGTTTGTGGGCTAAAGGGGTATTTATAACCTATTACATGAAACCCTAGAAAGTCAACATGAAAAAGTAAAAGTCAACAAAATGTAAATAGATATGCAACTTGACCTAGTGTAGGTCGAGTCGGTGGGAGAGTTTGCCTTGTCCTTCATATTTTCTTCAACTCAATGCTGGGTGGTCGAATCTCCCAATCGAGTCCAAGTTTAGCTCGTCCCAAATCATCAAACTCGACCTGTTTTGTCAAATTGGTCAATCGAGCTTGTCCAGTTCCAGTCATTAGCTTCATCCATGATCATCCTTAGCACTACAGTTTGGTCCTTGTCAGTCTCCACCCCTATTACTGCTCCATAATGCTCCAAGACACCTAAAATTTGCTCCAAATGCAGTATGTATGTAATGCAAATGAAAAATTTGTAATATGAGCCTAAAAAGACTCTAAAATGATAGAAATGCTATGAATATGTATGCAAAACATGATGAATAATGCTTCTAAAATGGACTAAAATGCATACATATCAATACACCACAGGCTTCGAACATCAAATCAACATCCCTTGTCATCTGAAGCCTATAAGGCTTAGAGCCTAAAGGGGTGGGGTTTGGTTACTTCTTTCTTTTTTCGCTTCTAGCTCCTTCCTTCCGACGGTACCTCCGGATTGGACGCAAACGACGGCAACGGAACAAGAACTCCTTCGTTAACCGACAGCTGTTCTATACTTAGAGATTGAACAACTCGATGTCAAGGAGATTGCTCTTTCGAAGCTAGTCTTGGTCTCTTGGTGTGTATAACACGTCCCTTCAAAATTTATTTCACTCAAAGCCTCATAAGCTCTTCTCGGAGTTTCCTTCTTCAATAGCATCTTTTCCCTTAGCTTGCACTGTGTTTCCTCAAACACTATCCATGCCTCCTCTTCGGTATATCCTCCTTGAATCAGGGTTGCAATGGCCTTTGTCACTTTAGTTTTTGGTTCGTTTATGTCATAACCACTCACAAAACCAGCAACTCGAGCGAAATCCTGACTCGTGTATTCATTCACACTTAAGAACAGTCTTCTTCTTTTATGTCATCCTCAGCGAGTGGTTCTCCTTTTGCATGATAACCCCTCACTTGAGCTGTCGTACCTTCACTCTCAGACGGTGAAGCCAATCCTTTGTCTTTATCAACCGGTGCAAAGCTTTCTCCTCCAAAATATTCGCTTGGTTCCTCTCGGCTTAGTATGGTAAGTGGTCTCTCTCTCCACTTCTCTTGCCTCACTAGAGCAGTTCGAATTGATTCGGTGAAAGAGCTGGATCTTGATTTCTTATATTGGCAGTTTTAAGACGAGACCGTCCCAATGTTCTCTCTACTTGACTCAATAGCGACTTCATCCTCGTCAATCTTTGGTTGTGGAATTAATTTTTGATTAGCCACTGTGCTCTTCCTTTGATCCTTTGGACTTTCCGGTGGAACTATAGAGCTTTCTCCACCAGATCAATTTTTACGGTCTCTTCTAGCACTAGCTCGATTCAGGTCAGCATGCCGAGTAGCAAGAGAAGGAGTATACATGGTGACATAGAGACTTTGAGGCAAAAGAAATTTTTAGCTCGCCAGATTAGTAAACTTGAGACTGTGACTCGATCTGAACTTGGTCAAGTTGTACTTTCCTCTATGAACAAACCAACTGTGAACCCTCTTTAACTGCTCTCAACCCTATGAAGTCGCCTGGACTCAGTCGAGCTTCTCATTTTAGAACTAAAAATCTGAGCTAAAATAAGAGAAAGAGAGGGAGGGAGAGAGAGAAAGAGAGAGAGAGTTTGTAGTGAGAGAGAGTTAGAATGCAAATGAGAGTGTGGAATGAGAGTGTTGGTGGCCAAGTATATATAGACGGAGTTAGTGGTTATGCATGTGATCAGATACAAAATAAAATTCAAACAAAAGCATGCTAAAATTCTGACGAAAGTAAAAGGACATAGTCTTTTCTTGTCTCCCACTCAGCTAAATCCTTTGCTAGCTCCACTTATGTCCACACAATTCAAATTAGCTCATTTTGGACCAAAACAATCGTAACTCGACTCACCCCACTTGACTAACCATGGTCGAGTTAGCTAACTTCACTTTCGAGAAGCCTTGGTTAGTTAACTCAAGTGGTCCCACTTGGCTAAACGTGCTTGTGTGAGTTTACCACAGCTTCTAGAAGCTGATTCTCATTCATTGTTCCATTCACTGACTGTCCCAAGCTCGTTCAGTCCATTTCCTGCATGAAAAACATTTAAACGCAAAAAATATACATATATATGGAGCTCGTTTAGTGTGAATTTAAGTTGGCTTAATTCTAATAATCAACCAAATTATTTCAGGAATTAAGCACGAGAATCTAAGCTAAGAGAATTAGAACATATGGCTAAAAGTTTTGGGTAATGCAATTAAATGAAAAGGGTGAAAGCAATAGGGGAAATGGATCCAACATTTCAGAATTTATCCCCTAGCCCCTTCACTCACTCAATGCATTACCACAAAAGGATACAAGTGCCTTCCGACTCGAGTAGGGCCCTCAGTAAGCTTAAAGGTGTGTCTTAGCCACAACTCGAGTGGGCAACTCGACCTCAGCTTGGTCGAGTTCCAAATTTCTTTAACCTGAAGTCTAACTCGACCTGATTCTCTCGAGTTCATCGGTTGAGTGCAGTCAATTATAGGCTCGTTAGGGTTCAACCGTTGCTCATCACTACCTAGAATATTGCACTCGATTCCATTAAGCGCATTAACCTGAAAAACAGATGAAACAACCACAAGAACAAGAAAAGATTACAAAAATAAACAAAGCAAAAATTAAAAACTTAAGCAAGTATATTTACAAGGATATATTTGGGAGTTTCTCCCAAGTGAGTTTGTTTAGAGTCTCAAACTCGACTCTTCACAATTATCAAAGGTGTGCGGTGGTTCCGAGTTAGGAATCAAATCCATTTCCTTAGTGTTTTCAGTGGCATTACAGTCCATAATCTCCTTAATGCTGAAGCTTTTGCCCTCAATGGTTAGCCTCTTTGTATCTTTATTGATATCAAAATTCAGCTTGAGATCCTAGCCAAGGTTCAATTCTATGGTTCCACTCCTAACACGAATCACTGCTCCAACTGATGCTAAGAATAGCCTACCCAGAAGTAGTGGATCCTGTGGCTCCTCATCCATGTCCAGAATAACAAAATCCATATGGATTTCCATATTGCCTATTTTGACAGGTAGATCCTTGAGCAAACCGTAAGGTAAACAAGTGGTTCTATCAACCAAGATCAAATATAGCTTGTATGATTTGTAACCATTAAACCCAAGCCTCTTGGCAACAGTGAGAGGCCTCAAGCTGATTGAAGCTCCAAGATCACATAAGCCTTTCTTGAAGGTGAGATGGCCTAAAGAGCATGGCAAAGTGAAAACTCATGGATCTTCTAGCTTTTCTTGAATTATCCTTGCATGTGCCAAGGCTTTGCACTCAAAGGTCTCCAATGCCATTCCTTCAACTTCCTAAGTTCTCTCTTTGACAACTTTGTTAAGGAATTTATAATACTACTGAATCAATGCAAAGGCATCCAAGAGAGGGATCTTGAGTTCAACCTCTTTCATCTATTTATCGAAAATATCCTTCTATCTTGGTGCAAGATCATTCTAGAGAGATCCAGGAAAAGGTACTTGAGGCTTTAGTGGGGGTGGAGCTGAAGATTTGCTCAAGTCCTTTTGAGATCCAGGATTCTGGGCGTCGAAAGGCACAACTCGACCTTGTGCTCGTCGAGTAAGAGGGTCGAGTTCAGCCTCTAAAAGTGTTTTGACAGCTTTTGATATGATCGTGGATAGCACAACAACAGCAGCACCGGAAGTGGAGGGACGGATCACACGTGCAAGAGCTAAGGAGATGGCTCGTGAAGCTCATTCCCTCATTGCCAAAGGATTGGACGTGGTGGCAGCTGCACAAGTCTTTAACATCTACACTTTGAAGACTTCTCCGGGTAATGATAACTAGGTAACTTAGGTGACGAAGTCTATACTTTTTTTCCCATAGTTGAGTTTTGTCCCATTTGGGTTTTCTCGGCATGGTTTTTAATGAGGCAGATGGAATCACTAAGTCGATTTACTTAGGAGTCTTACCAATAGGAGAATAACGTATAAACCATTCTGGTTTATACATAGGCGTTTTTGAGGTGCACCATTAGGGGACGCCTCGTTGTTTTATTTAAGTTTTAGACTATATGTTGTTTTATGTTTAGGCTACATGTTGTTTTGTTTTGAGGGTTGTATTTAAACGCAAAAACTTGCTGTAAACCCTAGATGGTTATTTTGAAAGAAAACGTGAAACGTTTCATTGAGGCTGTAAGCTCTCAAACCCCTTTTGGTTCAACTTGTGTGAATCCAAGTTCTTCCTTACACTTTGTGAATTGGAAAACTCTTAAACCTATCTTCATCTAACCCCTTGAATTCTCTATCCATCAAACCACTTCAATTATCATCACCATCATTCAATCCACCTACAGCCACATTTTCACCCTTGATCATCATCTATCCACCACCAAACCTCCACGGATTCATCATTCTCACCCTTGTCAACATTTTCTGCACCCTCATCATTCCCTAATCCACGTTTTTCATCATTCTTTATCACCAAAAACCACCTGCAACTCACTTCATCCTTATCATTATCAAGCCATCCAAATCCTGCAGCCATACAATCATCATCATTATTAGTCACAAAACCAAGCTGCAGCATCATCTCCAATTTTCATCATCCTTTCATCAATTCCAGCAGCATTTTGCAGAGTTCATCCTAGGGAGGATCTCATCAAGTGGTATCAGAGCCAAACTCTGTACCAAAGGCTAAGAAAAATCACTAACCCTAATCTCTTTTTTCTTGTTATTTGTTTCAAATTCAGTCTTGTTAGTTCTAGGGTTAGTTGTTTTGTCAATTCTAGGTTAGTTTGAGTTATGGTTAGTTTCCTCTAGGCTTTCGATTTTCCTGCTAGTATTAGGATTAGGGATTTGACTATTCCTAATTAGTTTAGGATTAGGATAGAAATCCATTCCCTACTAGGATTAGGTTTTCGATNTAGAAATCCATTCCCTAGTAGGATTAGGAAAATCCTTTCCCTAGTAGGATTAGGAAAATCCCTTTCCCTAGTAGGATTAGGAAATCCTTTCCCTAGTAGGATTAGGAAACCCTTTTCGATTAGTTTAGGCATAATTTTTTTCTTTATTGTTTTATGTTTAGAACTTCGTTACTGTGAGTTTGTTTGAATTTTTCAGGTACCATGGAGCTTTCAGCTGAAACCATGGAAGCTTTGAACAAAGCAATGGCGCAGCAAATCAAAGAAGTTAATCAAAATGTTGCTTCTCAACTCATTCAACAACTAGAGCAGCTTGACAACAAGTTTGAGAATCGACTCAAAGAGTTAAAGAGTGGGCAAGAGGAAACCGAATCTGAAACCTCAGAACCACCTAGCCCTAATGAAGCAATCAGGATTGCTAAGGGAAAGGCACATGTTGGAGAGTCTTCTAGACATCAACGTAGAACCATCAAATTGCCTATCCAAGGTAGAGAAGCTCTTTATAATCAAAGGAGAAATGTTGAGGGCTCTAGGAGAGTACAGCCACGCCCACACTATGTTGCTGGACATAGGGTTTATATGGAATCAGATCGTGAGCTTTCGGAAGAAGGTGAAAGATCCGATTATAGTGGTGAAACAATGAGGAGGCCTAGAAACAGAGGCAATGCAAGAGATTATGATCCCTTGAGACAGCAGCTGAATCATATCAAGATTCAATTCCCTTCTTTCCATGGCACCAATGATCCAGAAGTGTATCTAGATTGGGAAAGGAAGATGGAATCGAACTTTTTGGTTCAAAGGACATATGAGCTTAACAAGGTAATGATAGCCATATCAGAATTCAATGGCTATGTACTCTTGTCGTGGGAGCAGCTAGGAATCATGAGAAATCGACATAGAGAGTCTCCAATCACTACTTGGGATCAGCTTACTGCACAAATGAGAAAGAAGTTTGTGCCTGCGCACTATCAACGTGAGATACTAAGCAAGCTTAGGCGCCTTACTCAAGGAGCTAAAT
The DNA here is from genome assembly GCA_900406405.1 of Lepidium africanum. Taxonomy (NCBI): domain Eukaryota; kingdom Viridiplantae; phylum Streptophyta; class Magnoliopsida; order Brassicales; family Brassicaceae; genus Lepidium; species Lepidium africanum. The sequence goes on along the minus strand of OVAX01001586.1, from coordinate 562 downwards.
CAGGTACCATGGAGCTTTCAGTTGAAGCCATGGAAGCTTTAAACAAAGCAATGGCGTAGCAAATTAGAGAAGCTAATCAAGCTGTTGCTTCTCAACTCATTCAGCAACTAGAGCAGCTTGATAGCAAGTTTGAGAATCGGTTTAAGGAGCTAAAGGAAGGACATGAGGCAACCGAATCTGAAACTTCAAAACCGCCTAGCCCTAATGAAGCAATCAGGATTNGAACCGCGTAGCCCTAATGAAGCAATCAGGATTACTAAGGGAAAGGCACACGTGGGAGAGTCTTCTAGACAGCCACGCAGAACCGTCAAATCGCCTATCCGAGGTAGAGAAGCTCTACATAATCAGAGGAGAAATGTTGAGGGTTCAAGGAGAGTACAGCCACGCCCACACTATGTTGCTGGACATAGGGTTTATGTGGAATCAGATCGTTAGCTTTCAGAAGAAGGTGAAAGATCGGATTATAGTGGTGAGACATTAAGGAGGCCTAGAAATAGAGGAAATGCAAGAGATTATGATCCCTTGAGACAGCAGCTAAATCATGTCAAGATCCATTTCCCTC
>OVAX01001585.1:0-42327 GCA_900406405.1 Lepidium africanum | reverse complement strand
ATTAATGATGTACTCTTTTCTTTTTACCTGTTGTAATGTAGAACTCTCTGAATGAGAATCTGATAGGTTGCGAATCAATCGCAAACCACAAATCATCACCATTGGTCTTTATCCTCCTTTGCATTAGAAAATGAAAGATTTTTCCTGAAAATTAGATTCCATGCTTTCTTCCTAGCAAAATGACCGGTTTGAGAAATGATTCCTCTAATGTCTTCATCTCTGGCTTCTTTAAAAGCTTTTCGACTAATGCGACATAACTAAATTGTTGATAACACTATCCATCTGTTCAACCAAATAAAAACTAGAATGAATTTATAAGACTTTATAATCAACCTTATAAAATAAAAATTGGAGATTCTTAGATAACAATCACAGAAATCGATCTCTAATAGATTCCATTATAAAAGTCTTAATCATTAACTTCAATCACAGAATTTTCAATCTCAAAAATTGTTGAATACCTTATTCTATTTTTTTATAAACACCTTATAAATTTCAGTACTTGTCATATCTGTTCAAAGCAAAACAACTTCAATTATGTAAACCAAATTCTAAGATTATTGAAGGACCAAAAACAGCCAATTAGTCATGAGAAAAGCATCAAAAACAAGCATCAATTAGTCATAATTTTACTTATGTAAATGTCATCTATTAAACATATGTTTTTATAAACCATCTTATAAATCTCTTAATATTCTTATAAATTAGGCTTATAAATCATCTTATAAAACCTCATAGCTATCTCTTTATAAATCATCTTATAAATGTTTTTATAAACCATCTTATAAATTAGGCTTATAGATATTTAAGAAAAACTGTCGTTTATATACTAATCTATGAATCATCTTATAAATCTTTTAACATTTACATAAGTAAAATTAGTAAGTTATTTTATAAACCATCTTATAAATCTCTTAATATTCCATCTCATAAATGTCTTTATAAACCATCTTATAAATAATCTCTTAATATTCCATCTTGTAAATGTCTTTATATACCATCTTATAAATCTCTTAGTATCCCATCTTATAAATGTCTTTATAAACCATCTTATAAATCTCTTTATAAACACCTTATAAATGTCTTTATAAACCATCTTATAAATCTCTTTATAAACACATTATAAATTTCATTACTAGTCATATCTATTCAAAGCAAAAACAACTTCAATTGTGTAAATCAAATTCTCAGATTATTGAAGGACCAAAAACAGCCAATTAGTCATGAGAAAAGCATCAAAAACAAACAAAAATTGAACATTATGTTCTCAAAGTTGTCCAAAATCGCTCTTAAAGTTGTCCAAATCAATCTCTAAATAATCAATTCTAAATATGATCATAAACAAGACAACAAGAAAGCAACCAACCAGAAGAATTGAAGGTAAGGTAGAAGTAAAGTTGAAAATACCTTTTACCAATGAAGATGAAGATCCTTGCCTTGCAGCGACTTTAGTGGTAAAAACTCCAGAGAAGAATTTGTTCAAAGCATAAACAGCTTCAATTTCATAAACCAAATTTCCCTAGTTAATTATCAAAAACATCATGCTAGAAACCTGAATATATCTAGAACGATTCAGACAATTTCGTAAAAGTTCTTCATCATAGAAGCATCATGAAGAACAATATAAAACTTCCAATACTAATTATCAAAGTATTGTAATTAAGTATAGAAACCTGAATCTATCTAGAAGTTATGTATTCATTCACAAAAATCTATTTACCAAGATTCTATTTAGAGAGATAGCAACTTAATCAACTCACTTAAACACATTGAAAACATTTCATCACCAAAATTTATAAGGAGTTTATAAAATATCACCATGTTCATCAAAACTGTAGATTTAGAAAAAATAATCAACAAGCTATGAAATGAAACATTGTATTTGAGTTCAACAAACTTAATCTCGAGTTTGAAAATGTGAAATTTCACAACTCCTATATCTTCTCAAATCCGTAAGATCTCAAATTTTTCAAATCTCTAAGATCTCAAAATCTGAGAACAAATATTACAATCTAAGCTAGAATATTACAAAATCTAAGCTCTAATTTTCAAAAATTGAAGAAATCGAAGAAGATTAAACAAAACCAAAGAAGATGAATCAAAATCAAAGTAGATGAATCAAAATCAAAATCGAAATCTAGAAGAATACTCGAATCGTACATTACCTTCGATTTTCTCTGAATTTCAAAGAAGAGTAGTCGAAATTGATGAATTTTCGAAGATGTTTGTTCTGAGCTGTTTTTCGCTCTGAATTGTTTCACATAAAAGTGAAGAAGCAAAAATAGAAACCCTAAAAGAATGGAGGCTATTTTAGTCAATTTGTAGTGATGAGGGGCAATTTCTGAAAAAGTTCAAAAAAAGAAGGCATTCATAAAAATATCTCTCTTTGGAGGGGCATTTTTGCAATTGCCCCTTTTTAAATAGTTCTACTTGATACTCACAAATATAAATATGTTATTTGAGATTTGATAATTACATATCATTTGGTATTAAAGATCATTTAGTAGAAACATGAGTTATTTGATATTTTTTTCATCATCTAATTTGAGCTAGCAAAATCTACGTTACATCTAATCTAAAACTCCACGTGTTAAGTTGGCATTGTTTTCGGTATGCAGTCACCAGCGTGAAGAAATATGATGTCGTCTTGCTGTAAGACACTTTACTTCGATAACTCCAAACCCAATTGTTGATTAGCGATCCTCGAGCTGTTTTATTAGGATATCACATATAATTGATCAAGACGATCTCTACTCTCAGAATGATACACCGCTGGAAGAATCTATCCAAATATTGTGCTCACCGAGATATCACATGACTAACCGTATTCTTTGAGAAACTTACTCGTCTAAATTAGAAGTCGCCGCTAAGAAACACAAGACATACAGTCTCCAATAATGGTATAATCATAGGAAAGTAGCAAATTCAGATTTTAGTAAAACATTAGACACAACAGATAAACACAGAACAAAATAAACATCTAAAACAGAAAGAAGAAAAACCGACAAAATCAGAGATATAACCATAGTTGAACTCTGAAATTTTACCGACCAATATCGAAGTCAAAATAGCCCAAGACAAAAACGCACCTAATCTCTCTAAAAAATTTGACATCGGAGAAGAGGGAACAAAACAATGTCAAATAGCCGGAGAAATTGAAATTTTTGTAAAAGAAATTAGAAAAGTTTTTCTCTCTAAAGAAGATAGAGACTGTTTTTTAGTTATTTGACATCTAATAGTTATATATTATATATTTTATGATTTAATAAGAAAATATATTAGAGAAGTGATTTTTCTAAAAAAAATTTAGGTGTCCACACCACATTTAGGGCCTAAATAGTAACAGCTGAATGTAACTGAATATGGCTGAATGTGGTAGAATTTAAAATATTAGTTTAGTAAAAAACAACTTTCCACAAAAAAAACTAATTTTATAATAAATTATTGAAAAACTTAACTATTAGTTAATATATATATATATATATATACATATATATATATATATGTAAGTAACCTATAAAACTGAAGTTAACTCAATCTAAAATAGAATGTATCAAATCGAACTGGAAGTGGCTATATGGTTGAATGAAACCCATATTTATATATCTGAAAACTAAATCTGAATTTGAGTAATACAAATAACAGAATGGTTATCCAAATACACTAAAAACAATTATCTAACTAAAATTATTTTTTATTAAAAATTAATATTTAAATATTCAGAATTATAATTTTAAATCTGATTATATTATTATTCATTTTCGACAAAATAATAAAAACTCCAAAATATTCAATTTTTATAGATATTTTGGATATAATTAGATTTTTTTATAGTAACTCTTAATTTGTTTTGATTTTAAATAAAATAAGTAAATTCAAACTCAATCAAAACTGAATAGTTCGCATGTAACAAAGTACCACAATCAAAACATGTCCTATAGATACCGAACCTACAAGTGGCATTTAGCCTAGTGGCAAATGGTAAGTCCACTAAAGGCAGACGTACTTGCATATCCAGGGATTGAGTCGCGCTGCTTGCATTATGCATGAACTTAGATAATGGACCGGCCAGTTGTGGCCCAATGTTGACAAAAAAAAAATACTGAATTAAGCTCAATCCATATAATATGTTTGAATAAGTGTTAAGTGAGTAAGATTAAAAACTTGAAAAACCTCGTAAACACGACACATGACATGAATGTCTATATATAACGAGAGTTATTAAAATTAGTAATGTAGCATGATTGATTAGAAATTTGTCCATAATATTAAAATTTATTTTATTTATATATTTAAAATAATTTTTTATTACTTATTAATAATGTAGATTATTACATTAATAAATATATAAAATTAGAATTTTACATTTATATAAAATATATTCATAATTAATTTTCATTTAAATTTTGACTTTATTTTTTTATTTTTAAAGAAATATAATGATTCTTAAATTTTTAAATCTCATATATTATTAGAAAAATAATTTTCCTTAACAAAACTTAGATCTCAACACCACATTTTGTGAAGTGACCTTGATTTAGTGGTAGATGATAAGTTCACTGAATGCATACCCTATCTCACACCCTTGGATTAAGTCATATTGCCTACATTATGTAGGAACTTGACTAATGGGTAGACTCATTGTGGTATAGTGTTTACAAAAAAAAAAAACTCCACATTTAAAGTTAGTATGTTTGATTACAAATTTGCCTTTAATATTAAATTTTTAGTTTATTTTTGTATTTCAAATATTTCTTATTTTTTATTATGTAAACAATGAAATAAAATACACACAAAATTAAAATTTTATTTTTATGTACAGTAAATTTGTAACTTGATTAAATTATTTGTTTTTGTTTTGACTTAATTTTGTTATTTTTGAGGAAATATAATGATTCTTAAATTTTGAAATTATAGAAAAATTAGTTAAGAAAATATTTTTTTAATTAAAGTTATTTCAAAATTTAAAATTTAGTTTATTTTACATTTAAATAATTTCTTCTTTTTTAATCATCTAACTATATATTTAATGTTTAGAAAACCTATTTATTAACATAGTCATATGTATAGTACGATTAACTAAACTTTTTATAAAATTTATACTATTTGATTTTATGTCTCAGATAATTTACACTATATAAAATATATTATATTTAATCTATGTTTTACATATCAAACTGATATTATCTTTAATATTTATATGATGTAGTTTAATATAAAAATTAACTAAAATATACAAAATAAAATTTTAAAATTAAATAAATTATAAAACAATTATGTTTGCATCTATGTGTGGAAAAATCACCTAGTAATATTACTATTATATATATATATATATGTATATTTTAAATTATAAAATAATTAAAGTATGAAGAAGTGTGTTTGGTAAGTAACTGAGTGCCATTTGTGTTGTATCATCCATCCAAATTCAATTTTAAGGATTTATATTCTTTTTTTTTTTTCGTCAAGGATTTATATTCTTTCTATGTGATATGTTTGGGGTTTAAAGTTTGTAAGATTGATTTTTTATTGTCAACGACAGAGTATATTATAACAAATCACAAAGGTAAAGAGTTACATCAAAAAATCATAAGCATTCTCCCTCATACGTAGGACGAGAGTATCCGCTTTATGATTACAAGATCTGAGAATGACAGAAATAGAGAAATAAGGAAATAAAGAACTTAGCCTCAAGAACTCCTCCTGGTAGGGAAGGAAAGCCGGCCACTCCTCTGGACGATTAAAAATCTTCAAAATCGTCTCACAATTTGTCGATATCTCCACCTCCATGATATGTAGCACCAGGAGAGATTCCATTGCCCAAAGAACAGCTTCAACTTCTGCATGAAGGGCAGAAAGACTCTGGTGGACTCGTCGAGCCCCCATGTACTCTCCTACCACTGAATCTGGAAAGCAGAACCAACCTAAACCCGTTTGATGGTCGGTATTCTTCCAGGAAGCGTCCACAAAACATTTGTAACCTGTGAAACTTGGATTAGATGTGGATGGGAAAGCCAATGGAGAATTTTAAAAGCGGTATGAACTTCTAAGGGGACTATAAAGTCCTTAAGTTCATTTTGAGCAACAGACAATTCTTTATAGTCTGCTTCCGCTTGAATAAGTATGTTACGGGAATCTATATCTCGATTTGAGAAACAATGATGATTCCGCGCTTTCCAAATATGCTAAATAATCCATGGGAATATATTGGTTTCATCTTGATCAAGTAGCCACCAAAACAAATAATCAAGATTGTACCAAATCGATTCGCTAGGAAAAAATTTGATGCAAAAGGGATAGATACACAATAGTGCCCAAGTTTGAAGTGCTGGTGGGCATTGAAAAAGGACACGATTTATATTCTCGTTTTCTGCACCACAACGTGTGCATCTAGTATCACAATTGATTCTTCTATAAGTTAGATTCTGCTTAACTGCAGTACAACCAGATAAAGCTTGCCAAATAAAATGTTGTATTTTATTTGGACAATTCAACTTCCAAATTTTGTTATGTAGGGCTTGAAAATTTGGACCAAATTGTCCTACTTCTAGCAATGAAAAGGATTTTTCAGTTTGATATCCAGATTTGACAGTGTATCGTCATGTTTTAGTAAAGTGTCAACCCAGTAATCTGGTCGCTGCCTACGTGGAATGGGGATTCCCAAAATTAGTTGGACATCGCAAGGCTCAAAGTACTGGCGAACTAGAACTTCTTTCCAAGACCTTGAACAAGTTTAGATTCGAAAGAGATGGTGGTCGGGGAACAATATCCGGTATCCACGGATCTTGCCAGACCTTAATTGTTTTACCATCACCAATTTTCTTAACGATCCCTTTGGATACGAAAGATCTAGCTGAGGAAATGCTTCACCACCCATAAAAGGGAGAAGCAGTCATTTTCGTTGTTAAAGGACATTGATCCTTATAATAACGTCATTTCATCACTTTCGCAAAAAGTGAATCTGGGAAATCAAGTAATCGCTAGAGTTGTTAGCCAAAAGAGCTAAGTTAAATTCCTCTAAGGCTCTAAACCCAAACCTCCTTCGGATTTTGGTTTACACAGTTTTTCCATTGTTTCGAGTGGATACCTTTGGAGGTTTCTAAGTTTGACCACCAAAAGTTTGCTATTAAAGAATTTAAATTTATTATAACCGACTTAGGTAGACGGTAACATGACATTACATAAGTCGGTAAAGCAGTAAGAACATATTTAATTAAGACTTCCTTTCCATGTTTTGATATAAATTTAGAAGACCAACTATTTATTCGTTCCTGAAACTTTTCGCGAACAAATGCAAAAACCTTAGTTTTGGCTCCACCTATGTTTTTCGGAAGACTTAAATAGGAACCCATTCCTCCTATGTTGATAATTCCAAGAATCCGATGTAATTCCATTTTCTGATCATCTGGGATATCATGTCCAAATTGAATAGACGATTTATCAAAATTAATTTGTTGACCAGATTATACTCTTTAAGATCTTGTAATCTAATTATTGAAAAAAAAGAAATACTTCAGATACTAGTATGGCTATATATATATATATATATATATATATATTGATAATCTCTTTAATTAGGCTTGAATATGTCACCGTTACCGTTATAGCGATTCCGAATAACAACAGTTAAAGGGAAAATAAAGAGATTTGATTTCAAAATTTGAATCTGGTAACGGTCAAAACTTCATTAACTTCTCCTATATTTTTCTTCTTCTCTGCGTTTCTCAAACTCTCAAAGCTCACACAAAAATGGCGTCACTCGCGCCCGGAATCCTCCTCAAGCTTCTTCAATGCATGAACTCTGGTATACGAGCCACGGGGGACCACAGATCCGCAATTTTACAAGTCACCGGAATTGTACCAGCCCTCGCCGGCTCCGATCTATGGCCTAATCAAGGCTTTTACGTACAGATCTCTGATTCTCTCAACTCCACATATGTCTCTCTATCCGAACGCGATACAGATCTCATCCTTAGCAACCGTCTCCAGCTCGGTCAGTTTATCTACCTAGAACGTCTCGAATTCGCAACTCCAGTCCCACGCGCCGCTGGAATTCGCCCCGTCGCTGGCCGTCATGCCTTCGTCGGAACTCCGGAGCCGTTAATCGCACGCGTATCTCCTGGATCTAAACGAGATTTCGTTATTCAGCCAGTTTCTGACTCTGAGTACTCGCTTGATCCTATCGCCGTTTACTTAAACAATAAACGAGTCGATGAAGACGGCAATGTCGATGTCGATGTCGTCGAATCAAAACCTACTGCCAGGCAAGCGCTTGCTCCGGTGAATCAGAACGAAGAGAATCGTAACCAAAACCGCAATCAGAAACCGAAGCAATTAACGCCACAAAGATTCTCGTCACCAGCATCGTCTAAACGGTCAGTATCATCGGGGAAGAAGAGCAGTAACATTGCAGTGACAGTAGAGAGAGATCCATCTCCAGCAATTTCCGGGAAAGGGAGGAGATCTGCGTCTCCAGTTCCATCGAAATGTGTGGTGCCAAGTCTTGCGGCGGCGCGTGAGGAGAATAGAAAAGTGGCTAGAGAGCCTGCAATTGTTGTGCCGTCAAGATATAGACAACCATCACCTAATGGAAGGAAGATGAATCCATCTCCTAGTGGAAGAAGAATGTCGCTTTCTCCGGGGAGAAGGCTTTCAAGTGGTTTGAAAATGTATCCGATGGTTGGAGATTCTTCGGGTAAGAAGAAGATGGCGGCAATTGCAGCTGGGATTTCTAAGTGCTCAGAAGCTCTGGTAGGATCATCGGTAAAACATGGAAATCGAAAGAATTGGGATGAACCATTAGCAGCTGATGGAAATGCTCAAATTGAACAGAAGGAGAAGGGTAGTGTTAAGAATAAGCCTGATCACCAAGCAATTTTGCGTACCCAGGTAATACTCAATACTACACTTGACCAGAAATACCCTCAAATTCATCTCTTTTGATATTGAAATGCCCCAAATTAGTGTTCTGGTGGATAAAAATTAGTTGGTTATTATGGACTTTGACTTGTTCGGTCTGAAGGACTAAAGTTGATAATGTACAATTGTTTCAGGCTGCTATGTTGAGACGTCTCAGTGATGCGAGTAAGCGAAAGAGCGATTCTTCAGCATCTTGTGAGGAAAAAGCGAAGCCCTGTTCATCAGAGGATGGTTTACTGGAAGAAGTCTCAGCCTTTGAAAGACAAGGCATCACTTTTCATGAACCAAAATGGACAGATGGTAGTATTCCGTTGGATAGCATCTCAGAGGAACTTGCAAAACTTGGGAAGGTATGAGACAGTATTTCGTGTTTGAGCTACACTAACCAGAAGACATTTCGAATTATGCTATTTGTATATTGATTTTGCAGGAGGCTATGCAAAGAAGAGACTTTGCTGCTAGAGCTGCAGCCCGAGCATTGGAGGAAGCCAATGCCAATGAGTGCATCATAAGATGTTTAAGGTAATATATTTATCATCTCAAACTTTGGCAATCATTCTTGTTATTCTTCTAGTCTTTGATGCTTATATTTCTGGTGAATATTTCAGTAAATTCTCAGAGCTTTCTTCCGCCTCTAAGGTGGAGAATCCTTTGCGAATCATCAACCAGTTTCTGGCAGCCTATGAAGATGTCATAAAATACAGTCAGATCAGCACCAACTCCCTAGCTTCAGATAGCTTCTCATCTAATCAACAAAACTCAATCTCTCTTTGGGTTAAAGCTGCATTGGCTACTGACCTTGACGTGGTCTCATTAGTGAAAAGCCACGAATCACCATTGTCTCTGAAGAAATCAATTCCTGCATGCCTCTCTCCCAGACCCTCTACAAAGACAGGTTTGTTTGTTCTCCAAATTATAAATCTTGTAAATTTACATTTCAATCAACTTAGCAAATTGCAGAATTGTAAGTTTCTGTTTGGTGGTGTTTCAGACAATATTGTTGGAATGTGGGCAGACATAGATAGCTCGAGGCAAACGACTAAATTCGCTGAGTACCTACAATCCGAAATGCAAATGTGGTTCATTGAATTTGTGGAAGAATCATTAGACAACAAAAATGCAGCAAAGCGATCATTAGACGGTAGTTCAATAGCCGCTGTTCTGTCTCAGCTGAAACAAGTTAACGAGTGGTTGGACCAAGTCGCCTCGAACCAAGAAAACCAAATCAGAACAATGTCAACGGACAAGATCGAGCGACTGAAACGCAAAATCTATGGATTTGTAATCCATCACGTTGGATCTACTTATGACAACTCTGCTGCTTTTTGATTAGAACTTTTCATGCTTTGCAGCTTGCAAGCTCATGTTTGTTTAATGTTATCTTCATTGTTCTCACGTTTTCATATTTTGCAATACAAATGGCAAATTTATTCAGAAGTTTTACAGTAACATCATCTTCACAATACATGGTTAAAGGTCTGTGGACACAATTCTAGACAGAGGACAACAAAATGATAATCAGACCTTCAACTCTTCCATTTCTGGACTTAATGGTTTAAACAGAGCTTCAAACTCGTTTTTGTCTACCTCCTCAATGCTCGCTGGTTTCCATTTTGGGTTCTGCAAAAATCTCATAGATAAAGTTAAACACGAGACCACTGATGTATCAAATACAGCGAAATTTAGATTGGCAATGAACAAACCTGATCCTTGTCGATTAAAACAGCTCTAACTCCTTCAGCGAAATCACCACGCAAGGCAGATCTTAATGCAATGCGATACTCAGTTTTCATCACACCATTAAGCTTCAAGGAGGAAATTAATATAGAGACGTCAATATTGTCTCTGGAGGAATGTAAAAAAATGAAACTCAAGAGTTAAAACTCACTGTTGCCAATTCGTTCTCGGTTTTACTCTTGGCACTTGAAACATCGGAGAAGTACTTTTGAGTTAGGTAAAGAGAAAAAGGTGCCCCTTTTTCCAAACCTTTGAGTGCCTCAGTAGCCCATTCTACAACTGTATCCAAACATTGTCCAGCATTCACAAATGTAAGGGAGTGAGTCATTTAATCTAGAATCTTAAAGCATTAACTTCTAGCATGGTTTGAACACAAACACTAAGTCTCTATGAGTATTACAATGCCTATGGAAGATCATACCTGAGGGCTCAGTGCTTCGCTGGTGCTTTTTGAGCTCTTCTATTGTTTCCTTGACTGACTTATTTGGGCTGAAGGTGGACTCTATTTGAGGCAAAAGCAATTTGAGGTGGGACTCAGATTCAGGATTGCTGCTGAATTTTGATAAAGTTGCTTGGATGGCTTGATTAGGATCCTCAGAACTGTATCACGAATATGTGTAAGTTCTGTAAGGGATAAAACAGTGAAAGATATTCGGTATTGACACAAAGATAAGAAAGGAGGTCGGGAATCGCTAACAGGTTAGCTGACAATATGGCTTCCTTTAGAGATGCTATCTTTTCAGATTGTACATAATGCGTCCCAAGACCAACAAATAGTGCATCTGATGGTGTGGAGATCCTTTTCCCAGTCAAACCAACATAAGCACCTGCAGACAATTTTTGGTAGAGAAATCGCCTTTGATACATATTGTTAATACATATCTTTAATAGATTTTGCTTTCAACTTCTAAATACAATAAACACGCTTTCATCTACATGAATTCCACTCTATACATATTCTAGAAGGATTTAACCAAACAGGTTTTGACCATTTTCCTTATTCCTTTCAATATAGTAGCACCTTAAAAATCTAGCCAGTGAAAGGATTTGCATATAACATACCAACAGATCCTTCTCCAGGGCTATGTGCTGCAATATACGAAAACCCTACATCTGGGAACAAGCCAATTCCATTTTCTGGCATGGCAAGAATCGTTTTCTAGAATGGAACACAAAATTAAAAAGGTTCATGAAAGAAAATTCCAATTATTACCTCACAAAAATTGCAGAACTAGTATATATATATATATATATATAATCTTGTATTTACCTCTGTGATCACACGGTAGTGACCATGTCCAGAAAGACCTAGACCAAATCCCATTGTTATACCATCCATTAATGAGATATATGGCTTTTGGTAGCCAGCAATTGCGCATATCAGGCTATATTCTGCTGTAAATACCTATGGATGCATTATATCGAAGTTAAAAATGTCTACAAGCTGGAGGCTAACATATATAGAAACGAAAAAATCTAAGACTTTGGTGGTGAATAATCGAAGAAGGGCCAAGGGTAAAGCAAAATATCAAATCATTCTTACTTACAATTGATTATTGGTGACTGTTTGATATCACCACCAGCAGTAATACTAAGACCATGTTTCTTAAATTTATCTATGTGTTTTTCTATAGACAGCTTGGCTTTTATGAAGTAAAATTCACCCATCCCAACAACAAAAACAACCCAGAAATATCCAAGAAAGATGACTGCATTGCATAATTCGAGCAACTCAAATGTTTTTGATTAATGAGGACATCGCAAAGATGATGCATAAAGCATGATTCATATAGAGACCTTTTGCACTAGAGGTGTGTTTTTGTCCTTTTTGATTTCTGCTGCAAGTCCTTTAATATCCATCCCTGCACCATTCATTTATATGGTCACTCCAAAACACTTCTCAGCCGCACAAAGAATTTCGATTTGGCATTAATTTAGATCCCAGAATGCAGTCAGATGCCACATAACTTCATATAAATATGATACAGTCTAGAAACTAGCTTCCACAAAAATTAATTACCTGCACAAAAGGCTCGAGGTGTGCTGCCTTCAACAATAACACACTTGACTCGAGCATCAGATTCCCATTCATCAAGAAAGCTTTTATACTTTAAATCCATATCTGCAATATCATTACATAGTTCACAAAACTGAATCAATTAAGCTTCTTTATAACACAACTGAATCTATTTCTCTCTGAACCTTAGCAATGATTAGTTACTTCCCAAATTGACCAAACAAAAACTTCTACTCAGACCCAATTCTGACAATTCGATATCTCTAATAAAGATCACAAAATCATAACATGAATCAATCAAAGGCCACAACTGTAGATATTGATAAGTCTGTATCACCAAATTGGGAACAAGAGTTAACTTCACACTGCATATAAGGAGAGAAACACAGCTTCTGCACAACCTTAGATATGGAACTTTTGAATTGAAATAAAACTAAAAACTTAATACTTACCAAGATTCATGGCGTTAAGAGCTTTGGTTCGAGCGAGAGTGATAAGAGCGACACCATTCGGGTAAACATTTCCTTTGACAAAATCTTCGTCGCCAGCTCCGGCCATAACTGAGAATTTTCGAAGATCGGAGACTGAGAGTGTGAAGGTGTAATGAGAAGAAAAGGTTGGTGTGTATTTCGGACAAAAGATGCGATGAGCCAAAGTTTTGATCATCGTAGTTCGGATACAGACATTTTAGTGACGAAGACGATGATGCTAGTAACAAAGAAAGAAACACTCTGCTTGAATCAGTGGATTCTTTAGTGGGCCTTGTCTTGTCTCGGCCTTTTACTCTCGAGCCCATGTTGTTGAGTTTTTTGTTTGATATCTTGGGAGATTTACTCTAGGTAGGACTCATTCCAATTCATTTCAAATTTTTGGAAACTTAAATAATTTTTATACAAGTTTTTTTAGTTTGTAGTAGGAGTTTTGTTTTATAGATGTAGACACTTTGTGTAATAGCATTTTTATAATATGCTTACAAATTTAGATTTTGTTTAGAATTTTAAACATTGATAAAATAACAATTTGTATAAATGATATACACTTTAATCTCCATAATTTACTAAAGCCAAGTGAATGTATAATCTTATATTGTTTTTATATTCATATACTCTAATCTCCACAGTTACAAGTGTTATTTTCAAAGTTTTTTTTGAAAAGTTGATGTTTCTAAATTATTCGATTTTTGTAGTAACTATATCTTAAAACTGTGTAGGACATGTATTGACCATGGATACTTCATTCAAAGCTGATCTTATAATATTGTATACTAGCTAGTGACGTGGCATTTGGCCGGAATTTGACTGCAAAATTGAAAAAAGTATAAAATTTTTTATGATTTTATTTAGTAGTTTATTGTATATAAATCTTCATTATACATTTTCATTAAGGATCTTACATGTTAACATTTATGAGTCCTTTGCCTTATTTGATACTATGGTCTTTCCAAAATTGCAAAAGTCTTGCAACATATTGAGAGTTTTGACCAACTTTATCGGATCAAAAGAAATGAGATTTTACTATATGATTTGGTAGAAATTTGGAAGACTAAAATTTTATTAAGTCCCAATTGTGGATTAAAGACACTATAGCGAGTAAAATTAGTTACTGTAATATAATTGTGTTTTTATCAAGGGGAATATTTCCCATAAAAAATCTTTAAACTGGTAATCACTTCCACTTTAAACCTCAAACATTTTTATTCGCACAATAAAAATTCAACATGGTTATTTGAGTGATTTAAACCTCTAAAGTATCATTTTTGTGTGAGAGTCCACAAAATTTTGGTTAAAAATAATTATTTATAAAAACAATTAAAAAATATCCAAAAAATTTGTTAAAATTCCAAAAATTCTAAAGCAAAATCGAGAAATTCTAAAACTAATTCCTAAAATATTAAACTCAAAAATAGCAACTACTATATATTTAAGATTCATAAAATCCAAATAATTTCAAATTAAAATCCATTAATAATTCAAAAAATCTTGAATAATAAAAATTAAAAATGATTATAAAACGAATTTAATTTTTCAAAAAATAAAAAAACAAATATAGCAAGACATATGTTCGAACCGGTTCTAGCACAAGGGGCTAAATCCGAAATTCTGATTAAAGAGAGGGAAGATTGGGTAAGGATTCTCGAAAGCTTTGAAGAAAAGAACTATATTGCAAAGAAGAAGATGATTGCCGAGTACAGTTTTTTAGCTTAGTGTGTGTGTCAAAAGTCGATCCTCCTTTTGAAGGATCCGCTCCTCTATTTATAGATCAGAGAGACAGTTATAAAATAGATTTAATAAAGGAAAATACACAAATTTCTAGATAAGATAGCATTTAGAAGATTCTAGCTAGATTTTCGAAAATTTTCCATGTCGGAATAGGAAAATTTCCATTTCTTTGCTTGCTGACGTGTCACCTAATTTCTTTCAAACTTCAGTGTGCTTTCGAGAAGGAATTCTTCCGAGTTGACAAGAATATCCGAGTTGAGACTTCGATATTCCTGCCGAGTTCAATACTTAGCGTTTTGTCCATTGTTTCCCGTGGACCGAAGTAGGATCTCGGATCTACCCCCAACAATTGTCCCCCCCCCCCCCCCCAAGACTTGGAAATTGTTGCCGAGTTTCTGAGTCAGGAAGTTTCTCCGCTTCTAGAATCTTCAGTCCACATGTCATTCCGTGATTGGGTTACTAAGGCGGTTTCCTCAGTTTCCGCGAGTGCTCGGCTGCCGTGGTGTAGCCAAATGTAGTTTCCAAGGATCCTATTATTGATTTAGAGTCTCAAGAAGTTGATATTTTGGCCCCTAAGGCTAAGGCTGACCATTTTGAGAAGGTCAGTAAGGGTTCCATGGGTTCCCTGTCTTCCAAGAAGAAGAAGACAAAAACCCTTGTCAATGCTCGGGATCTAAAATCCCCCGTGTCTCCATCTGGTTCCTTGGGTCTCAAGAAAAAGATCGAGAAGAAGAAATTGGCAGCCGATTCCACCGTTAAAGGTAACATTTATCGAAAAATCCATTTTGCTAAGCGTTTAGGCGATGAGGTGATTAGACGCTCTTGAGGTTGTTCGGAAGGCGACAACCAAACGTAAGGAGCCTCTTCCTCCTGCTGAAGTCCTTTCCAACAAGAGAAGCAAAGCTTCTGGGGACTTTTGATTCAAGTATGCCTTTGAGGAGTCGGCCCTGATCAAGGACTGTGAGATGGAGGGGGCCGAGTTGATGCGATTCCTCAGAGATACTGTTAAGGTCTTTCCTCTTGTCTCAGAGATGCTCAACAGGGAGGAGTACATTGCGATGGCAAAGTCGACGTTCTCGGTTAGTCTTTATTACCTAATTTTATCTCATCCGACTTGGCTTACTTTTGACTTTCTGGCTTTTGCTTCCTTTTTTTTTCAGATGATTGCCCAAATAAACTAGGTTCTCTTTGGGAAGGAGAAGGCTATGGCTGCTGAGGCTGAGAATACGCGTTAGTTTAATGAGATGTCCAAGCAACTTGAGAAATCTCGTCAGGAGGTGGCGGAAGCTAAATCTTCTTTGGTGGCGGTTCAGAATGATTTAACTCGAGTCACATCCGAGTTAGAGGCGGAGCGCTTGAAATCTCTTAAGTATGAAAAATAGATTTCTGCTCTTAAGGATGCTTCAAAGTCTGCTCCCGAGTTCCGAGAAGCTGTTTTCCGGGCAGCAGAGAAGTAACGAGTCGCGATCTCTTTTCTCCACGATGGCATATGCACCTTTAAAGGTAAGGCTAAGTATTTTCAACCTTTCATATGTTTGAAGTGTTGACGAATTCTATTTCAGGTTCCTTGGCTGAACGCCTCAAAAGGATCTCGGATCGCTTTGACTTCCTTGATTCAAGCTTGACCACTCGCTTGGGTTATGCTCAGAGATGCGGCTCTTGCAGCGCTTGCTGAAGAAGAAGAACCCGGTTGACCCTGAGATCATCTTGTTTGATTCCTCTGGTCTCGTAAATACTAAGGCCGAGACTGGTGCTTAGTTTTTCTTTTGTAAGAATATATTATTTTCTCTTTTACGAGAGATTTGTAAAAACATTGCCTTTAATTTTGAATGTATGATATTTTGCTATTCTCCTCTTCTTTTGTTTGGAAAATTTTGAAGTTTCACTCAATGAGGTTTTAGGACTCAATTTGTTATGATTAGGATCTTTGGCTTTGGCAGAGTTTAGTTGACTTGGCTTATATCCGTGTGAGGTTTATGTTTTCGAGCGAGATTTTAAGACTCTACGAGATTTAGACTCGGCTTAGTTTATGCGAGGTTTTTGACTCGGCTAAATACGAGCAAGATTTTAGGGACTCTGCGAGGTTTAGACTCGGCTTGAATTGTGCGACGTTTACGACTCGGCTAAATATGAGTGAGATTTAGGGACTCGGTGAGATTTTGGACTCGGCTTAGATACAAGCGAGACTTTAGGGACTCTGCGAGATTTTAATGACTCGGCTTCAATTGTGCGAGGTTTAAGAATCGGTTTAAATACGAGTGAGATTTTAAGGACTCGGCGAGATTTAAAACCCGGCTTTAAATGAAAATATTTCTGCTTTTGCCAAAGATTTTATAGAACAGTTTGGTGAGTCTTCAACTCGGTGATATTTTAAGACTAGGCTTCTGACAAGATTTGTTTAAAGCTATGCTTTGTCTTTTAGTGAGAATTTGATCTCGTATTTGCGAGAACTTTGTCTCGGGTAAATGTGAGAATTAGATCTCGTATTTTATTTGCGAGAACTAGGTCTTGATTTTGAGATTTACGAGAAACTGGGTCTCGGCTTTCATGGGGTTTTAGACTTAGCTTTATTATTAACAAGAATTCTGTCTTGGTGAGGTTTTAAGACTCGGCTTATAGAGCGGGATTTTTTGACCTGGTGAGGTTTGAAGACTTGGCTTTGAGTGTTTTTCGAGAATTTGATCTCGGCAAATTATGTATGAAACTATGTAGAGTAAGGGTGTAACCCTTTTTTTTTTTCCGAACCCGAGATGGAAACTTATGAAAATTTTATTTAGTTTTAGCGGCAACCGAAGGCTACCTATGTACCCGCATGGATCAAGCCAAGACGTAGTTCTGATTACATAATTAAGTAGATGAGGATGCGTCAAGTAACGCATCTAAGTTGCCAAGTTGGCGTGTCTTCAATAATAATACCGCTTCAAGTTGATGGAGTTCCAACTTCGTGGAACCATCTCTCCTTCCATAGGCCTGATCTTATAGACTCCTAGTTTTACGATTTCTTAGATGATATATGACCCTTCCCAGTTGGCGCCGAGTTTACTCGCGTTGAGTTCAGCCGTGTTCTCAAACACTTTTTGGAGTATTAGATCTCTTATTGCAAAGTATCTTCCACACACTTTCTTGTTGTAGTACTTTGCAGCTTGCCGTTGATAGTTCTACACTCGGAGAAGTGCTTCGTTGCGTTCTTCCTCCAAGAAGTCAATATTGGTTTCCATTGCTTCATTTGTTTGAACTTTCATCTTTGGGAAAACGTTCTCGATACAAAGTTGGCACCACTACTTCTACTGGGGCCATTGCTTCCATTCCGTGAGAAAGAGAGAAAGGAGTTTTTCTGGTTGAGTGTCTCAGCATTGTCCGATGTGACCATAACACGCCATCGAACTTAGAAGCCCAATTTTCTTTCTTTTCTGAAAGCCTTTTCTTTATACCATCTATGATCCGCTTGTTCGTCGCCTCTGCTTGTCTGTTTCCTTGTGGGTTTTGAGGAGTAGATTTGCTCACTTGAATGTTCCATCTGGAACAAAAGTTAGTGAACTTTACCGAGATGAATTGTAATCTGTTATCTGTCACAATCTCGTATGGTAGCCCATGTTGGCAGATGATGTTCTTCCACACAAACTTGATTACGTCCCTATCTTTGATGTGAGAGTAAGCCTCTGCCCCAACCTACTTTGATAAGTAATCCGTCATGACAAGCATGAAGCACTTTTGCCGAGATGACGACAACGGTCCGACTATGTCCATTGCCCATCGCATAAACGGATATGGCATAACTATTGAATTTAGTTCTTCAATTGAGGCGTGGATGATGTGACCATGTCGTTGACATCTGTCACACTTGGTTGCATACGACGCACAATCCTTTGCCATTATCGGCCAATAATACCCGAGAGTTTGGATTTTGTGCACTAGTGATCTTCCACTTTTGTGATTTTCACCGGCTCAATCATGTGTCTTCTTAATGATTTTGTTGATCTCGTCACCGTGGATGCAAGTGAGGAGGATTCCGTTTGTACTTCGTCGATACAACTTTCCATCAATTTGGGCATAGAAAGCTCACTTGGCCTTGAGTCGGTGAGCTGCCCATATATCCTATAGTGTTTCTCCATCTATGATGTACATAAGGATCTCGTCCTGCCAATCGATCTTCTGTTTGCTGGATAGTTCAACATCTGGCATCTCGGTGTCAGAGTCATCTGGAGTATCGGTAATCGCTGAGACTTGTTCAGCATCTCCTTTCGATATGCTTATACTCGGTCGGTCTATACTTTTAACTGGTATTATTCGTCTTTGAATGGGATCTGTCATGGATGCGAGAGCTGCTAAAGCGTCAGCTGAAGTGTTCTCGGCCTGGGAAATATTGTTTACTTTGAAATTTAGATCCTTTATCAACTCTTTGACGCCTTTGAGGTATTCTTCCATCTGATCGTTCTTTGTATCATAGACTCCATTCATTTTGTTGACTGCCAGTTGGGATTCACAATAACATTGGACTTCGGTTGCTCCGATTTCTTTAGCCAATCTTATCCCTACGATCAATACTTCGTATTCTGCCTCATTGTTGGATTCTGGAAACGCAAGTCGGAATGATTTCTCTAAGATTTCTCTTGTCGGGCTCTCAAGTCGGATTCTGACTCTTGAGCCGTGTTGTGATGATGATCCGTCAACGTAGATCTTCCAAGTTCGAAGAACTTTGTCCGACTCTAACGGTTCCAACTCGGGGGCCAGTTCAATTAGAAAGTCAGTCAGTACTTGAGACTTTGCGCTTGTTCTTCCCTTAAACTCGATATTGTACTCACTTAACTCGATAGCGCACTTAGTCAATCTTCCAAATGGACTATGTAGTATCGTTTGCAGTAGGTGGTTTGTTAACACAATGATGGTGTGAGACTGGAAGTAAGGTCGTAACTTCCTTGCCGAGGTTACCACTGCTAGCGCGAGTTTCTCCGTAGTCGGGTATCTGGAGTCGGTTCCGTCCAAAAACTTCTTGTGTAGAAAATTGGGTGCTAAGTTACTCTATCATCTCAAACTAGCATGTTACTCACTGCTGACGCTAATACTGCAATGTATAAGTATAATGTTTCTCCATTTTTAGGTTTCCCAAGAATTGGTGGAATCTAAAGATACTCTTTTAACTCAGAAAAGGCATTCTCGTACTTTTCATCCCACTTGAATTCTTTATTTCCTCACAACAAGTTGTAGAATAGAAGGCACTTATCCATTGATCACGAAATGAATCGGTTTAGGGCGGTTATTCGGCCGGTTAGCCTTTAGACTTTTCGTTTGTTCTTTGGAGAGGTAGCTCTTGGATCGCCTTAATCTATTTGGGGTTTGCTTCTATTCCCCTTTGAGTGACTATGTAACCGAGAAATTCTCCCGAGGTTATTCCGAATATGCATTTTGCCAGATTGAGCTTCATCTGATACTCGTTTAAAGTTCAAAAACAACATGCTAAATGGTCGATGTGATCTTCTACTTTCAGAGACTTGACTAGCATGTTGTCTATGTTAACTTCCATTGTTTGTCTGAGTTGGTCGGCAAACATCTTGTTGACCAATCGCTGGTAAGTCACTCTGGTATTCTTCAAATCGAATGACATCACTTTATAGCAATAAGTTCCTCGCTTTGTGATAAACGAAGTTTTTTCTCCATGTCGTCAGGATACATCCGAATTTGATTATATCCCGAGAAGGCATCCATAAATGAAAGGAGTTCGTTTATGGTAGTTGCTTCGACAATTCTGTCGATATTTGGCAATGAGCAATTATCCTTTGGAAAAGCTTTGTTAAGGACGGTGAAGTCCACACATACTCGCCACTTCCTGTTCTTCTTGGGAACGACTACCGGATTAGCTAGCCATTCCAGATATTGAACTTCGACGATTGACCCAGCGTTGGTTAGCTTTTTGACCTTGTCAATTACTACGTTGGTCTTTTCTGGTCCTAGCTTTATCGTTTCTGCTTGATGGGTTTGTAAGTCGGATCAACATTCAATCTGTGGCTTGCAATCTTCGAATTAATTCTAGACATATCTTTGACTGTCCATGCGAATGTTGTTACGTTTTGTTCTAGAAGTTGGATCAACTTGTCTCGAATCGGCTTACTTAAGTTGACCCCAATGCTGACACATTTAGATGAGTCTGTTAGGTCTGGTTTTTCTGGAACGGGAGGTTCCAAAAATGTTTTGCCTCTCACAGTTACCGTGATCATGCAGGACTTGTTTCGTAATATTAACTCGGAGATAAAACAAGTCCGAGACATCTTTTTATCTCCTTGAAGTGTGTAAACTCCTTCACTTATCGGTATCTTCACACACTGATGGTAGCTTAACTGGATCGCTTTCATCGTGTAAATCCAAGGTGTTCCAAGGATCATATTATAGATTGGCAGTTTATCTACCACTAAGAACTTGATCAATCTTGTAATTCCGGTACCTCGGACTACTAAATTGATAGTTCTGATTGCATTAATCGTACTTCCATCGAACACAATCAGTGTTCTCTCCACTGGTTTGAGTCATACGTCTGGTAAGGCCATCTTATCCAATGTCTCCTTAAAGATTAGATCTATCGAGCTACTTGTATCGATGAGAATCAGAGATACGTCACTGTTGGCTACTCGTAATTTTATGACTAGCGGGTCGGTATGTGGGAACTTTACTCTTTCGACATCCTTGGTAGTGAATGTAACTTCCGAATCAACCAGTCCTAAGCTTTCTTCGACTAGATCAAGGTTGACTACTGCTACAACTTTTCGTTCATACGTCTTGATCGATCTTATAGTGTCGTCACAGAATTGTAAGCCTCCCATGATTACATTGACTTCCACTCTTGTAGATCCTGATTCTTTGGTCTCTCTGTCCTGTTTTTGGCGTTTTGGTTTTTCTTTGGCACTACTGTTTTGGTTTGCCGCTTTGTAAGCTGCTTCTCATAACTCGGCTTCTTTTCGTTTTTGCGCCTTAAACTTTTGAGTCTCTTCTTCTGCAAGATTCAACTCTCCTTTGGTGAATTTCTCGGCAAGTAGTTCTTGCAGTTGTTTGCACTTCGAAGTAAAATGACGAGTTCTATTGTGAAAAGTACAATATTCACTTTGGTTGAAAGTGTTGTTAAATGGCTTCTTACGAGCTAGGCTGTTAGTTTTGTCGACTTGAAAAGCTATTGCCGAGACCGTTTTTCCTCTGTAATTATGTTGTCTTGGCTCGTGATATTCCTCTTTTGACTCCTTAACTCTTGAGTCTCGATGAATTTTCTGAATTCTAGCAAGGATTTGCTTCTCTTCCACGTAGTTTGAATGCCTTGCTGCTCTACAAAGGGCATCCGAGATCGTACTGGGCCGGTTTATGAAAAAATCTCTTCTTAAGGCCTCATCTATAATCCTTCCGGTTCTTAAAGCCTCGATAGCCATATCGTCACTGACTTTTGCTTTAGTCAGGATTTTCTTAAATCGTCCGAGATACAACTTCAAGGACTCGTCAAACCCTTGTTTAAAGGACCGTAACTCTGCTGTAGAGGTGCCTTGGTTGACGAATAGAGCGTATTACTTCATGAACAACTTGGCAAGTTGATTGAAGCTCTAGATCGATCTAGTTGGTAACTTGGTGAACCATACGAGGGCATCACTGGTTAGGTTCTCAGTGAAGAGTTCGCAATAAGCCGCGTCCTCCTGCTCAGGATTGTAAGTTGTCCCGTTCATCATGACATTGGAAGGGCTCATGAATTCCATCATATCAGTGGTCCCGTTGTACGTAGGACACCTTATTCGTGGTCCTCGGTTTACCGAGACCCTTTTTAGTCTTGAGGCGAAGGGTGAGTTTCGAGCTTGAGCTAAGATTCACCAAATCTCGAATGCCGAGCTGGTAGCATAATGGAATTGAGACCTCATGTCATCCATCATTCTGTATACGACTGCTGCATCCATTGTAGCCGACGCTTGTTGCCCTGACTCGTTCTGAGTTGTAGACTGCCCTGGTCCCGTCACGTTGGTTGGTTGTGGACTCAACACTACTTCAAACAGGTTGCTTTGGACGCTAGCCAATACTTCTCCATCTGGCGTGTTGTTTTACGTAGATGGGATGATACTCTCATTTAGCCGAGACTCGTTTCTATCGCATCTCTCTGAGATTCTTCGGTCAGAAGCCTCAAATTACGCTATCATGTTGCGCATCAGATTTTCGATCGTAGGTGATCCTTGAGGCGGACCAGGGAGGTCAGAAACTTCTCGAGAGTCCTTTCGATTTTCCCTTTAGGTTTGAACAGAATTCAACGATGATCCGAGAGTTGGATCAGTGTTTTCTTGGAGGTTAAGGTCCCTTTCTTTTTGGTGAGCTGATGGTTACTTCGTCTTCCACCATCCTTCTTTTTGCGTGCACTCCTTGTTCTTGTGTAAATAATTTCTTCGATGTCTTCCCCACAGACAGTGCCAACTGTTCGAATCGGTTCTAGCACAAGGGGCTAAATCCAAAATTCTGATAAAAAAGAGGGAAGATTGGGTAAAGATTCTCGAGAGCTTTGAAGAAAAGAACTGTATTACAAAGAAGAAGATGATTGCCTAGTACAGTTTATTAGCTTAGTGTGTGTGTCAAAAAGTCAATCCCCCTTTTGAAGGATCCGCTCCTCTATTTATAAATCATACAGGCGGTTACAAAGTAGATTGAATAAAAGAAAATATACAAATTTCTAGATAAGATCGCATCTACAAGATTCTTGCTAGATTTTCGGAAATTTTCCATGTCAGAATAGGAAAATTTCCATTTCTTTGTTTGCTGACATGTCGCCCGACTTCTTTCAAGCTTCAGCGTGCTTCCGAGAAGGAATTCTTCCGAGTTGACAAGAATATCCGAGTTGAGACTTCGATATTCGTGCCGAGTTCAATACTTAGCGTTTTATCCATTGTTTCCCGTGGACCGAAATAGGATCTCATATCCACCTCCAACAACATACATAATCAAATTTCAAAAGTATATGTAGCTAAAGTTTTGTAATAATCAAATACATTTGTTTTAGATTTTTTCAGAGTTTTTGAAATATTATGAGTTTTTTTGGAAAAATTAAATTATTTTAATTTTTGTTATTCAATAAATGTTGAATTATGTGTTGATTTATATTCAAATATTTGAAATTATTTTAATTTCCTAAAAATGTGAAAAAGTACTTTAGTGATTAATTTTAACTTTAATATTTAAGAAATTATGTTTAGAATATATGGATTTAATTTCAAGTTTTTGGATTTTTTTTAAAAAAATTGGATATTTTATAATATTTTTCAAACAAATTATATTTTAGCAAAAGTTTTGTTTACTCGCACACAAAAATGCTACTCTAAGGGTTTAAACTACCAAACTAACCATATCGGAGGTTTAAAGTGGGAATAAAAATATATGAGGTTTAGAGTGGAAGTAGCGTAAGTGGCATTTAGCCTAGTGGGAGGTGGTAAGTCTACTAAAGGACGGCGCAGTTGCATGTCGAGGGATCGAGTCCCGCCGCCTGTATTATGCAGGAACTTGGCTAAGGGACCGGCCAGTTGTGACCCAATGTTAACAAAAAAAAAATGGAAGTAGCTACCACTTTGAAGGTTTTTTTATGAGATATTCCCTTTTATTAATTATAAAATTCTTTTTTTAAACATATTGAATATGAGTATATGAGGAGACATATTCTGCATGAACAAAATGTATGAAGCTGAATAAAGTACGTTTAAAATATATTTAAGCATCCTTAGTTAATAATTTCCTACGTTAAGGATCATTTGAACAAAGTTTGGATAATACAAATATTTGTCTTATTCCTAAGATTTCCATACCAACAAAGATAGAGTAATTCAAACCTATTAGTCTATGTAATGTCACATTTGGTAATTATTTAAAATGGCACTTTGGTAATTATTTAAAATTTTAGTTATTAAAACATGAGTTAATGAAATGTCACATTTCATAATTTTGCGTGTCTTCATCAAACTAATACAAATATTTGTCTTATTCCTAAGATTTCCATACCAACAAAGATAGAGTAATTCAAACCTATTAGTCTATGTAATGTTGGTTATAAAATAATTTCAAAAGTTTTGTGTTTAAGACTCAAAAAAGTTTTACTAAAACTAACCTCTAAAACCCAGTCGGCGTTTGTCACTGGAAGACTTATCTCAAACAATATTTTGATTGCTTAGGAGATGTTGCATACCTTTTGAACAAATAAAGCTGTGGATGGTCAATTCATGGCCATAGAAATAGATATAAGCAAGGCCTATAACAGAGTAAAATTGAACTTTGTAGATAATTTGCTCAGAAAGTTAGGATTTAGTGATAATTTGACAAGATGTATTATGCACTCCATAACCAGTGTAGAATACTTGGTACTTATAAATGGGGTTCATGGAGGAATCATTTTTCCGCACCGGGGATTACAACAAAGGGATCTCTAGTCACCCTATATTTTCATCCTATGTACGAAAGTTCTCATTTCCAAACTAAGACAAGCAGAGCAACGAAAACTAATCATGGGCATATTCATTGCAAGAGCAAGTTCAAATGTTTCTCATCATATGTTTGCAGACGATAGTTTGTTCTTTTGCAAAGTTAACAAAGAAGAGACTTCACAAATTTTAACGATACTTAAAGAGTATGAACTAGTTTTCAGTCAACAAATTAATTTTGAAAAATTGTCAATTCAATATGGTCACACCGTACCAGATAGTCATAAAATGGAATTACATCATACCCTCGGGATTACTAATGTTGAAGGAATGGGTTCCTACTTAGGCCTCCTGGAAAACATAGGTGGGGTTAAAACAAAAGTATTCGCCTTTGTGAGAGAAAAGCTTCAAGAAAGGATAAATAGTTGGTCTTCCAAATTTCTGTCAAAAGCAGGTAAGGAGGTTTTAATTACATCCGTCCTCACAGCATTACCAACATATGTTATGTCATGTTTTCGTTTGCATAAGTCTGTTATAATCAAATTAAATTCAGCAATAGCAAACTTTTGGTGTTCCAATTCAGAAACTTCCAAAGGTATCCATTGGAAGCAATGAAAAAAATCATGTAAACCAAAATAAGAATGAAGGTTGGGTTTTAGAGCCGTGGAGGAGTTTAATTCTGCACTTCTGGCCAAACATCAATGGCGATTACTTGATTTTCTTGACTCACTATTTGCAAAGTGATGAAAGGGAGATATTATAAAGACTAGTGCCCCTTAACAGCAAAAATGAAAGCTAATTCTTCTTATGGTTGGCGAAGTATATCTTCAGCCTGATCATTAGTATTTAAGGGCATTATTAGGAAAATTGGTGATGGTAAAACAATCAAGGTCTGGAAGGATCCATGGATCCCAAATTTTCTCCCCGGTCTGCATTTAGTTCGAGTTTGAATTTATTTCTCGATCTAACTGTTGACCTATTCATTGATCATAGATCTGGATCCTGGAAGGAAGTCTTTTTAATTCGTTAGTATTTTGAGCCTAATGATGTCCAACTGGTTTGGGGAATTCTCATACCTCGAAGGCAGAGACCAGACTACTGGGTTGGCATTTTTCTAAAACAGGACGATATTCTGTCAAGTCAGAATATCAAACTGAAGAATCATTATCCTTACTAGAATTTGGACAATTCAGTCTGAATTTTCAAGCTCTGCATAACAAAATTTGGAAACTTAATTGTCCAAATAAAATACAATATTTTATTTGGCAAGCTTTATCGGGTTGTATTGCAGTCAAGCAGAATCTAAGTCAGAGAGGTAATAATTGTGGTAATCGTTGCTCACGGTGTAGGGCAGGTAATGAAACTATAAATCAAGTTCTTTTTGAATATCCACCAGCAGTTCAAACTTGGACAATATCTTATATTCCTTCTATGACAAATGTTTTTCCTAGAGAATCGATTTGGTACAACCTTCATTATTGTTCTAATAACTACCAGATCAAGAAGAGGTCAAGATTTTTCCATGGATTATTTGAAAAATTTGGAAAGCAAAAAATGATCATTGCTTTTCAAAGAGTGACACTGACCCTCACATTATAATCCTTTAGGCGGAAGCGGACTATAAAGAATGGTCTATGGCTCGAAATGAACTAAAGGACTTTAGAGCACCTTTAGGATTTCATACTGCCTTCAAAAATTCCTCATTGGCTTTTTCCTCCACATCTAATCAAAGCTTCACATGGTACAAATGTTTCGTGGACGCTTCCTGGAAGAATACGGACCTTCAAACTGGTTTTGGTTGATTTTGCTTTCCAGATTTAGTAGAAGGAATGTGTATGGGGGCTCGAGGTATCCATCGGAGTCTTACTGCCCTTCACTCAGAGATCGAAGCTGTTCTTTTGGCAATGGAATCTCTCATGCGCTACAAATCACAGATGCGGAGATATTGACAGATTGTGAGACAGTTTTGTAGATAATCAATTGTCTAGAGGAGTGGCCGACTTTCCTTCCCTACCAAGAGGAATTTTCACGGCTAATTTCTTTTTTTTGTTATCTCTCACTTTATGTTATTCTAAGATCTTTAAATCATAAAGTTGATGCTCTTGCTCGTCATGTTAGAGAGACAACTTATGATTATTGATGTAACTTTTTTTATCCTTTTGGTTCGTTCTAATATAATATGTTGTTGACAAAAAATATAGATATTTAAGCATTACAAATGAAATGTTTGACTCACTAGAAATTTTTATTTTTACTATATGTGATGCTTATGTAAATATTAAGATACTCCGCGTCACTATATTCGTAAATATTCTATATATATATGTAATAGATTAAATTTGATATCGAATCTGTAACAAATTTATAAGAGAATTTAATTTTAAAATCTTTATATAAGATAAATTATAAAAGGTAGGTTTTCACATTATAGTTTATATTTGTGATATTAGTTTTAGTTTATTTAGTGTTGGTATTTTAATGAATTTATCATATGTCTTAAATTATGGTTTAAATTTTTTTTTTAATCATAATTTAAAATTAAGGGATTAATTTAAAAGTGGGTGATGATGGACACTCTAAGAAGAAAACACATTTTACCTTATATATATAGATAAGATTATACAATTTTTTTTATTAAAAAAAACCACAATATTGTTATTGATTTCGAGTATGCATCTCTCTAGTGAGATGACAAAATTGTGCAAGTTAAGTTTGTAAGAATTATTTTGGGATCACATGTGTATAATTAATATGTTTGTATCATTATTTAAAGGAGTCAAAATTATTTGGTGATATTAGTAACTTCTAATTCGATGAAAGGCCGAATTAGAAATTAATTCTATATAAACAGAAGGTTTTGGTCCCCACAACAACATTAATAAGAAATATAGAAAAGGTTTTCTGCATCCCATCAACAGAGACATCAAGCTATTCTGGGTTCGTTGTGGAAGAACCATTGCCTAAATTTAGATCATAAGCCATGAATCCCAAAGGTATGCTTCCGTTTATGTTTTTATTAATCAGAGATTAGCATGTGTTGATTGAGAAATCATAAAGAATATTTTATAACAATTGGTATCAGAGCACCATGTTCATATTCCCTTTGATAATAAGGTTATTTATATGATAAATTAGAATTTATTTATTTGGTAAATTCTAAAGTTTAATCTTGATTAAAGAATTTTGGAATATGTGGTTTTATGTTGTTTTTTTTTTCTAAATATAAACATGTTTAGATCTTAGATTTAAGGCTAAAGTTTATGATTTTTCAGATCTATAAAAAACTGCTCATAAGGTTATTTTTCTGAAAATTTTTCTGAAATTTTAGAGCAATTTTTGGATTAGATTCAGAACTAAGAATCATGCTCAACTGTTTATTCGAAACTTAGGTTATTTTTTCAAACTTTGGGCAACTTTTGTTCTATTTTTTTTGGCTATGGTGGCTGAAAAATTAAGAACAAAATTTAGGGTTTGGTTGGAAACCACTAATATTGAAGAAAATGGCACTTTGGTAATTATTTAAAATTTTAGTTATTAAAACATGAGTTAATGAAATGTCACATTTCATAATTTTGCGTGTCTTCATCAAACTTTTTTTATTGGGCTTGGGCCCATTTTGGTTTCAAGTCCAATTTTATTTGGTTTGAAAAGTGCAAGAAAGTTTTATAATGCTATTGTATTAATATTGTGTGGGAACAATAATTAAGGTTTTAAAATTAATAATAATTTTAATTGTACAAGTTTAATATTTGAATTGGATTAATTGATGCATGATGTTGCCAAAGTAACATTTCTTGTGGATATTTTTTCAAGAATAATATTAAATGTTATATGTATATATACTCATGTGAATATTAAACTGACCGAAAGGTAGATTTATATTTGACTAAATTATATACATACCTGTGATAATAAATATGTGACAATTATTTGGAATAACCATGTGAACAATAAATCGATCCAAAGATAGGTTATTGTTTATCATGCATTATTGTCAATGTTTGATTATTACAACAAGAATACCATTAACAGTTAATATTACTGTCTAAAGACTTGATGTTAATGTTGCACTTGGTATCTTGAGAGGGGTTGTACAATTGTTCATTTTATTATTTTTTTATTTCGATTTAGTGGTGAATTATTAATAAAAGATTTTTCTCTTTTATTGCAGTATTTGCAAACTTAGGTACAATTCCAACGCTTAACGGTTCCAACTATAAGAAATGAAAAAGTAGAGTTAAAATTTTGTGCTTGGGTGTATGGATCTTGACCTTGAATTAAGCATGGAACAACTTGCTTCTCCTATAGATGACATCCTTTTTGAGTATAAGGCTGTTTATGAGAAGTGGGAGTATTTTAATCGCATTGGTTTAATGATCATTTTGGACACCATTCCAGAAACCTTTAGAGGTGCTGATGAGATCAAAGATCTCAAATAGTTCTTTGCTGAGATGGACTTGCATTTTTCGAGTAGCAATAAAGTAGAAATAAGTACGCTTTTGTATCACTTTAGTACCATGAGGTATCACAACAAAGANTTTGTATCACTTTAGTACCATGAGGTATCACAACAAAGAAAACATAAGGGAGTACATTTTGGAAATGTCCAACATTGTTTCAAAGCTTAAGACTCTCAAGATTGAGCTTCAGGAAGAAGTTATCATATTTTTTGTCTTAAACTCTCTTCCTCCTCAATTCAATCAAGTGAAATCCAGTTACAACACACAGAAGGAGAAACTGTCTCTTAATGAGCTCATTTCGTATTGTGTGAATGAGGAGAATATAATGAAACAAGACAGGTCTGCAAGTGCTCATATGGTTAACACCTCTAAGGGTCAGGGCAAAAGAAGGAAAATTAAGGTCGTTAAGAATGATGCTGCTAAAGGTCCAACTTAAAAGAATCAGACTAAGGCTGAAGATACCTGTTTCTTTTGTAAGAAGTTGGACATATGAAGAAAGACTGCCAAAAGTACCACGCATGGCGTGTAAAGAAAGGTAGTTCCTTTGCTATGGTCTGTTCTGAAGTGAATTTAGTTGAAGTACCCAGAAACACTTGGTGGTTAGATACAGCTGCAACTACTGACATTAGTGTTTCACTGCAGGGTTTCCTGAGCTACCGAAAACCAACTGATGTTGAAAGACACATTCATGTGGCTCATGGATTTGCGGTGGATGTGGGGGTAATTGCGAATTTTAGATTTTTTTTTAGTAGTGGTTGTTATTTGGATTTGAAAGACACTTTTGTTGCATCGTCTTTTAGACGTATTTTGGTTTCTGGTCAGATCTGGTTATTCTTGTCTATTTGGAAATAGAAAAACTACTTTGTCTTTAAATCAGTTATAATTGGAACTGCTACACTTATGGATAATCTCAATCTTTTTATGTTTGACACTGTGGATTTTCATAATGAAAACTTAAGTGTTGAATCAAGGGGTACTAAACGATAAGTTTGAAGATGCAAATTCAGGAACTTTGTGGCACAAGCGCTTAGGTTACATTTTTAGAAATATAATTGAGCGACTTGTATTAGATGGTATATTAAGTTCTGTTAACTTCACAAATTGTGATGTCTGTGTGGCTTGCATTAAAGGAAAACAGACTAAGCAAAAGAAATTAGGTGCATATAGAGCTGAAGAAGTCCTTGAGTTGATACATACAGACATTTGTGGACCTTTCCCTATACAGCATCTTGGAATGGTCAACAATACTTCATATCTTTCATAGACGACTACTCTAGATATGCATACTTGTTTCTTATTCATGAAAAATCAGTCTTTACATGTGTTCAAGAAGTTTAAGGCTGAAGTTGAGAATAAACTCGACCGAAGGATAAAGTCTGTTAGATCTGATCGTGGTGTAGAATATTACGGTCGGTATGACGGTTCCGGTGAACAACGTCCGGGGCCATTTTCCAGATACCTAGAGGAGTGTGGAATCGTCCTACAATACCATGCCTGGGTCTCCCAGCATGAATGGCATATCAGAAAGACGCAACTGCACGCTTAAGGACATGGTAAGGAGTATGATCAGTCATTCCACCTTACCTGAATCACTCTGAGGAGAGGCACAGAAGATTGCAGCTTACATTCTTAATCAGGTACCAACTAAGGCAACTGCCAAAACACTTTATGAGCTTTGAAATGGGAGGAAACCTAGTCTGAAGCTCTTTCATATATGGAGATGTCTAGCTGAGGCTAAGCCTTACAAGCCATTTGAGAAAAAGTTGGACTCTAGAACTGTGAGCAGTTACTTTATTGGTTATTCTGAGCGATCTTGGGAGTACAAGTTTTATGATCCCACACAAAAGAACATTTTTGAGACGGGAAAAACCACGTTCTTTGAGGATAATGAATTTGGGGGGGTAAGAAATGAAGTTAGAGAAATGAAGTCAGGTTCTAGACCGATCTTAAGACAGTGTTTCTCAATGGAAACATTGATGAGAAAATATATATGGAGCAATCAGAAAACTTTGTGATAGGTGATCCAAATAAAATGGTTTGCAAGTTAAATAAATTCATCTATGGGCTTAAACAAGCTTCTCGTCAATGGTACCACAAGTTTCATGAGGTAATCACCTTTTTCGGTTTTGAGGTGAATTTGGTTGAAGATTGTGTGTATCACAAGTTCAGTGGGAGTAAATGCATCTTCCTGGTATTGTATGTTGATGACATACTGCTGGCCACTAATGATATTGGCATGTTGCATGAGACTAAGAAATTTCTTAAAAAAAAATCTGAGATGAAAGATCTTGGTGAAACATCCTTTGTATTGGGAATCCAGATTCATCGAGACCGTAGTCGAGGTATTCTAGGGTTTTCACAAAGGACCTATATCGATAGAGTATTAAAGAGATTTGGCATGCATGACTGCAAATTAGGAGATACTCCAATCTCCAAGGGAGAAAAATTTAGTCCCAAACAGTGCCCTAAATGAAATTTAGAAATTTAGGAGATGCAGAAGATTCCTTGTGCTTCAGCAATAGGAAGTCTGCTGTATGCTCAAGTTTGTACGCGTCCAAATTTAGCGTACATTGTTGGAGTTTTGGGTAGATACTTAAGTAATCGAGGTTTAGACCATTGGAAATCAACCAAAAGGGTCATGAGCTACCTGAAGAGGACAAAAAACTATATGCTCACATATCGAATATCAGATAACTTAGAAATCATTGGATATTCTGATTCTGGTTTGGCTGGATGTCAAGATAGTAGAAAGTCCACTTTAGGCTATGTTTATCTATTGGCTGAGCTATTGCTTGGCGTATCGTAAAAAAAATCACTTGTAGCTTCCTCCACAATGGCAGCAGAATTCATAGCAATTTTTGAGGCATCCAATCAGGGACTTTGGCTCAAGAATTTGTCACTAGGCTGCGAATTGTTGAGGGAATTGAAAGACCACTCAAGTTATATTGTGACAATAAATCAGCTGTTTTGTATTCCAACAAAAATAGGAGCGTGACAAAGTCCAAGTTTATCGAGATTAAGTTCTTGTTGTTCAGGAGAGGGTACAAAGTGGAGAGATTTCCATAGAACACTTAGGGACAGATTCCATGATAGCAAATCCTCTTACAAAAGATATTCCACCAATGGTTTTTCATGAGCATACTGCTCGAATGGGTGTTTCAATATTTGAGGATCATTTGGTTTAGTGGGAGTTTTTCATTAGGTTTTGGGTTTTATGTTTTAAGTTTTGTTTAAGCACTTTTCATTTTCTGATCAGAAATAAAGTATTCAGTTTACTCTTATGAACAATAAAGTTAAAGGATCTCAATAAGGTGGAAACAGTTGAAAATCGACATGTACTCATAAATTTTTCATGTGATTTTCATGCCACACTTTTGGTAATTGATTTATGTCATTTGACTGTACTGATTTCAGTAACCATGGAAGGTTTAGTTATTTCTATCATAACAAAGACCACCATGATCCTATGTTGTTATAGTCAATGGACAAGATTGCTTAGACTCAACTATATAATNTTGTTATAGTCAATGGACGAGATTGCTTAGACTCAACTATATAATGACAATCTTGAGCTCATAAAGTCTATCACATTTTCAGGATACATATGTGACCCAGTGGGAGATTGTCGGAATTATTTTGGGGTCACATGTGTGTAATTAATGTGTTAGGGTCATTATTTAAAGGAGTCAAAATTATGTGGTGATATTAGTAATTTCTAATTTGATGAAGGGCCGAATTAGAAATTAATTCTATATAAATAGAAGGTTTTGGTCCCCACATCAACCCTAATAAGAAATACAGAAAACGTTCCTTGCATTCCATCAACAGAGACATCAAGCTATTCTGGGTTCGTTGTGCAAGAGCCGTTGCCTAAATTCAGATCATAAGCTATAGATCCCAAATGTACACTTTCGCTTATGTTCTTATTAATCAGAGACTGACATGTGTTGATTGAGAAATCATAAAGAATATTTTATAACAAAGTTTCTTTGTCAATATTATTCCATATGCATGCTTTCAAGGAATCTCACATATATCCCACTTATGACACGTCCAAGTTCTCTTCTCATGTTAACTCGTTCAGATGAATCGTCAATGCAAACTCCAAAAACTCTTGTTATGCCCGGATACATAATGACCTTTGAAGCAGTCCCTTGTTCAACACTCAAATATTCTTGCACATATGGTACGAACTTCCCTGCGTGGTCTGAAGCAATAACAAATCAAGATGAAAGTCTTACCATTATCTGTCTATGGTCATTAATATAGGTATCATTGGTCCCTTGTTGCAACAATGGTGTTGTTGAATGACTTCTTTGAATTGTTATTCATATCTTCACAACAATTGTCTTAAATCTTGTTAAAAAAAGGACACCTAGTTTGTATTTTGGAGTTCATTGACATCTTGGTAAACATCCTCATCATACTCTCTTAACCTTTCCAAGTTTTTCTTATATTCAGATTCGAAAAAAAAAATTAATAACCAATTAAGTTTTCAGTGATAATTTGGTTTATGAAGTTTTAATATGAAATGACTAATTAAATATACTCATAGAAAATATATAAACTTCCTCTTAATAAGAACTTAAATTAAATAATAGGTATATAAGTATATATATAGACTGCCTAAATATGTATAATTAATAGAAATTATTATTCACAACAATAAATTATATTTGTTATGTCATTTACTTTATTTGTTTATATGAGTTTTAAATTGATACAATTAAAATTTACATCATTTATATAATTGACTTTGAAAGAGATGATTCAAATACTTAGCATCAATTTAAGTAGTTGATGTAATTATTTTCATCATTTATAAATAATTGATACTAACTTGTGTCAGATGTTAAAAATGATGTTAAGATTTGTATCAATTATTATAAGTGATCATAATAATTTTATTAATAGTATAAATGATGTTAATATTTGTGTCACTCATAAAAAAATAGTTAAAATTTATATCAATTATTATGAATGATGTTAATGGTTACATCATTTATGATAATTGATGTTAATTTTGTGTCACATATAAAACATGAAGTTAAAATTTGTATCAATTATTATAAATGATTAATTTTAAGAATATTTTACTCATTACTTTATAAATGATATGAAATTATTTTAAAAAACTTTTTAACTTAATTTAAATTATCTAAAAATTATAGATTTATCAGCCTAATCGTTGTCAATATTAATACTATAAATGACGAAACTGAAGAAGCCATTAATAATTTTTAAAAACACAATTTCTATAAAAAATACAAAATAAAGATAAATCAACTAATTAACTCTATAACCAATTTTTTCTGTCAACAATTGGATCAACAAGATTCAATCTATATCCAATCTCCCAAACCCCTAAACCTATAACACTATTATTTGGAGCAAACACGACTCCTGAAACTCAGTAAGAAAGGCAACAAAGGTGGTTAATCAACTACATCATAGACATTTTTCCAATAACTATTTACACCAACGATTTTGGCACCCTTACTATTCATACTATTATTATTAGCTTGATCATTAATGTTTAGTATTTCATTAATATCACATTATATTTCCTCAAAAAATCTATGTATAAGAAGAAAACCAATATTCAAATGAAATTTATAATTAAGAGAGTAAGAATTTTGAAGTTACTTATCAATTGAAAATTTACTATGTAAAACTTATACATTCCTATCCAAGTTTAAGAGAGAAAGTAGGATATCTTTCCGAACACAAAAAATCTTTTGGTATTTACATTGTTGATTATGAAAGAATAGTATATTAATGTTTAACAAATTATCAATCAGTTATAAATAATTACCAAATTAGATAAAAGTTAAATATATAGAAGATGATTGGATACGTCTATATCATTTTTTGTCAACTTACGATATTCCATAAAAGAAAAGAATAAACTTCCAAAATTATACATAGTCTGAAGCACTAATTGATCATCTAACATTAAAAGCAAGGAAATCATCGTTATTATTATGAATTACGTCTATGTACACATTAAAATTGTATTTTTGTTTTTTGATATTAATACTTTTTTGGCCAGCTTGATATTTTATATATTAAAAATAAGTTAATATATCAAAATAATAATTCAACATGTTTAAGAATAATAATTTTTTGAAGCAATTTTCATTTTATTTTATTTTATATTTAATTTATTAAAAGAATATATGTTTGAGTGAAAAAATTGAGGAAATAAATACTTTCAAAATTTGAGTATTATATATATATATATTATGTAAAGGATGTTGAAAACAAATTATATTATACTAAAAACCTACATATTAATTTTTTTTTAAAAAATCTTGTACGTATGTTATAGAAGAGATGTGACCAGATGTGCCACTGATTGTGCGAAGATTCCGAAGATGGTGGCTGCTCATGACGATTGGCCAGCCTTCTCTCAATATCTGGAAGAATTCGACAGACTCACAAAACTTTTTTTCTTCTTTTCTCTCTACCAGATTCTCAGAGTTCTCAATAGAAAGACGGATTGACTACCTAGAAGAGTTAGAAATCTTTCTGGTATTTGTTCTTTTGTAAACAATTTTCCCCATTCTTAGGTTGATAAGTTAATCTAAATTAGTTGTTGAAAAGAAAAAGAAGAGATGTTTCATATGAAAATGAAGATAGTTTATCTTATTGTCCAACTATTTTTATAGAAAACAGTAATGACATTAGATTTCTCTGCAATTTAATAAACTTAACATATCGTAGTTACTCACTTAGTGTTAAACAACAATAATTTTGTTCATTTAATTTAAGAGACCAATTAATTAGGAGGTTGAAATAGTTTAAGAGACATAAATGTGTATGAGAATATGACTCATTGTTGCTGAAAGAAGATGTCAAGAACACAAATTGGTTATATAGCATCGATGACTCGTTGTCGGATCATGAACTCATGTTTGACAATGGAGGTTTAAAACGGCTTCTGGAGGCATAGTTGCTTACAACAAAGTTTTTCCCCTTCTTCTTTGGGTACATATTAGATTCAAAAGCATTCTTCCTATCTATCACTTTTTCTTCATTCTCATTGATTTCTTGCTTCAGAATAATTTAACATGATCTAGATGCATGTCTTTTTTTGTCGCGATTTAAATGCATCTTTTAGTGTATTTTTACAAATAATTTATAATGGCATCCGAGTAACTCTACCTGGTGATTTAGCTTCTTATAAAAACATCATTGTGAAATAAAAACCTCGAGTCCACTGTTCAGTCAACCATCGCTTGGAAGATCCCAAAATTGAGCGTTGTGAGGGAAAACTATTCTTTTATCGAGCTCAAGATCTTGAGCTTCATCATTTCTTTTGGACTCAAAACAAAATCCTTAAAGTTTGAGAAGACTAACACAAACTCAGCAATAATTTTGAACATTCCAATGTGAAACTTGAAAAGAGAGATGCATACAAGTTGTTTAGGTTTGTGTAGGAGATGAGATGATCAGATATATTATTGGCTATATATATGTAAAGTAGATACTTAGAGTTATTGCAAAGATCTTATGCCTCAAATGGCTCTTGTAATCGTGTAAATAACTAGACCTCTAATTGATAACAGGTTTTTAGTCCTTTAAGTTATCAAATCCTCATAATAATACTTGAGGTATCGAACCAATTGAGAAGCAGTTTAACAATCAGTAATGCAACTAGTCATTAGTTCAAGTCAATTATCAGATATGTGATTTAAAACTCAATAAGAACAACAATCATAAAAATAGAGCATAATACAAAGAACAAATCAATCCAAAACAGAGAAATAATAGTAAAATAGAGCAAGATAAGCGAATGGAATAAGAAATAAAACAAGGGTTCATAAGGATATAAGGGGTAATTGATTTCAGAGGAATCATGGTTCTCTACTCTTATCCAACAACCTAATAGAGAGATTTTGAGCTATAGAATCTGCAAATCAATCATTCAAACCATTCTCATGGACAATGAATCCTCAATCTAAGATTGACCAAAACCAAATATCTTGGTGATCAAAACCAGATTGGCATTAAGAATGAACTATAACAAGCCAACTAAGCACTTTAAACATCAATCTCTTGAGAAAGAACAGTCAATTCTAGACTAGAACTTAACTTGACATTTTAACAAACACTTGGTGGGTGTTTGGTGCCTTGAGTTCATGTCTCAAGTGATCAGGTTGAAACAAGCATTAAATACATCTAATCTACCAAAATCTGAGCAATACTACCCTAGATAAGAAAGATTACCTTGATCCAGCTTGGATCTAACCCATCTTCTCACTAATCCTAAGGAGATATACTCACTAATCATAGCAAATAACATAAACCCAGAAATAAAAGAGAAAGACATAAATAGATTAAGCATTAAAAACTAAACAACTTTCATTAAACAACCATAAATAATAACTCAGCTCATATTCCAAGATCTTACTCTAGAGAAGCAATAAAACTAAGAACAAGAGAGAAAAGTGGCTGCTTTAATGCTTCTAAAAAGAGTAAAACGAGGATAAGTGTTTTTAGGGGCTGAAAGGGGTATTTATAGCCCCCTTACATTAACCCTAACGCGGTCAACGCAGAAAATAAAAATCAACAAAATATGTCATTTGCGGGTGACAGAGAGTGAGGTAGCCGAGTGCTGCATATGGGTGTGTGGAACAGGTTCACTCGCAGGTGTAGGTGAGGCATCTGAGCGAGTGATGTTCTTCTGGGTTGAGTCAGGTATATCTTCACTTCACTTGCACAAGTCATTGAGTGCAACCAGTGAGTCTTCATTTCTTGACACGAACACAGCTTCACTCGTAGTGTTGGCGAGGGGACTAAGTGAGTGAGTTGTGTTCTTTAATTTTAAGCTCCTTCTGGTCCAAGTCTTGATTCCAATCCGAGTCTCCTCTTGTCTTTAATCTAAAAACACTCCAAAATGCTCCAAACATGTTTCTGAAACCACTCAAATGCAATGCAAACCTAAAAGACTCTAAAATGATGCAAATGCAAAGGATATGGATTCAAAACAGAATGATTTATGAAGATAAAATAGACTAAAATGCAGACATATCAACTCAGATTTTGCTTGGCCTCAAGCAAATGCAAAAATCTAAGAAGGAAAAGAAGATGCAACATTGGGAACTCAGAGCCAAAACATGCTGATTCGAGGGTTAAACAATCAATGTCCTTGTCAAAAGTTCTAGGATGCAAACATTCAGCCATACTCAAAAACACTAGCCATGATCATCTCAAAACCGAATGGATCCAACCTTGACTACTCATGCATTCAAACGAGTTGTTCCTTTTAACATTCATTAAAATTCAGAACTGTGGATCAAGTTTACGCATCAATGAGGAGTTCATTTGGTCAAGGTAAGGTTTAAGAGATTAAAATGATCTCCAACAATATATGGTCAATCAATGCATCAAGGGATCACTCAAAAATGGATAAGCTTCAGCATAATGCTAAAGGTGAGATCCAATAGCATATATCCATTTATTCATACACCCAAACGATCCAACCTAGTCATTCTAAACCCAGAATATGATCGTAGTCTACCCTTTCAATATAAGGCTTTTTCTTTTTTCAAGCCACCAAGATCATAAAACACAAGTTTTTCCAATCGAAAACCTAAGGAGGGGGTCTTATTACTTGAACTTCTAGCGGTTTTGGAACTTAAACACTTACATCACTAGGCTCTTTTCTTTAACCAATACTTATTCTTTCTTTTCTCATACTTAGAACATTTCTTATGCTTTCAGTTTCCCAAAACCTTTACTAAAATTCTTTTATACTTTCAGCCCATTCTCTCCTTAAACTCCTTCTTTTAAACCTTCCCTTTCCTTGCTTATACTCTTAATAACTTTTCCTATTTAAACACAAGAAAAACCCAAACCCAAAACCATAGCCACCTAATCCTAGTCTGATCCAAAAGTAGTGAACCAGAATCTATATGGAGATATGCTCTTGTCGGTTCTCACCTAACACTTTATGCTAAGTTGATCCGAAAATAGGTCTCACATTCACACAACAAACATGGTATGGTTTGAAATAAGACGATTATGCAGCAAGGTGGGATTCTACTTGGACTAACAAGATACCAATCATGAAGGGAAAAGATAATCCAAGTATTTTGTGAAATCCATAAACTCCAAAGTGATGCAAAGACTAGATAATTGCTGATTCAAATTCTGGTTATCACTTAAGCAAGGGACAACATCGAATCATAACGTTTTCAATCAAAATATGCAATACATTCCGTGAATTCCAAGCATGGTTTGGTTTTAATTTCAAGCAAGAATGAATGCATCAAAAAACTTAAGACGAGGGCAATGATTCTAACCATCAAACCAGCATCATAATTTCCAATGAAACCTAGACTCAATCTACGTGATATGCAACTATATGACACTTTTTATGAATTTTTATAGATTTTTTGATTTTTTTGTGCTTTTCTATGCCTTGCATGAATGCATGAATCAAAGGATTTTAAAAGAAAAATCTTTTTACGAAACATAAATGTATGCATGATTCCATAATGAAATGTACTCTAGAACCCTCCCCCAAACTTAAATCACACTGTCCTCAGTGTGAATAGAAATCTGAAGGAAAATTCTAGACAATGCATGAAACAATAAACGATTATAAATGCAACGGTATATACAATGAAGAGTGATAGAACATGGCACCTCACTTGTAGTCGAATATGTGTGAGGTGAAGGCATTATTTTCCTCCAAAGTGTAGTTGGTTAGGCGGCTGTGCTGAACTAGAGGTGCCTCTTCAATTGGTTGGACATAGAAAGGCAATATGTTGTCTTCAGGGTACAACTCACTGGTTTTGGCGAGTGGTGCAAGTGAGGCATCAAAATCTAGCATTTCTGGGATTTACTCACTCACAGGTACAGCGAGTGAAGCAGGCGAGTTAGTGTTTCTCTGTCTGCGAGGCCTTCTTCTGAGTGCCAGAGTCCCTTCTGCTGATGAGTGTCTTGCTGGAGCAGGTACTGGAGTGTGCATTTCATCTGTTGAAATTGAGTGGCGTCTCCGAGGTGATTGTGGAGCTTGAGTCTGAGGGATCTCTCCACTGAACCATTCCTTGAGTGCATCCAACTTTCTCCTAATCTATGCTCGTTCTTGTTTCCATTCCTGCTTCTCCTTAGCAAACCCGTTTACTTTCTTTACCAACCATTTCCCCAACTTCTGCAACTACCGGATTCGTTTATGTGCTTCTTCAGTAGGAATCCTCTACCGTGGTGCATTGAACTCCTCAAAGAAGTATGTTTCTAGCTTAACTTCATCTTTGTTTTCCGGTAAAGCTGCTAGAGATTCTTGTGGTGGTACATACTCATCAACCAAGGTGTTCAGGGGAAAAATAAATTCGACATTACCAATCTTCTTGATCGAAGTCAACTCTAGACAAGGTAGAATCATCCTTGCATATATCCGGATTGGATGGTTGAACCTGTATAGCAACTGCTTATTCTTCTCCTCCCTCCATAAGAACTTGGCTCCCCTTAGGTAACTAACCGTCATAACCTTGGTGGATATATTTCCGATTCGCTCAATTCCACTCCACAAGCCTTCAGAATATGAGCTACAACACCTCCAATAAAGATAGGCTTAGGAGTATTTTTTTCTGCTTGAACCATTGCTCTAGATCGATAGTTACTAAAGTGGTTGGCGAGAGTAAAAGATAGACTCGAATCTGCATCATCTCCCAAAATACTCTTACCACTAGTCATTTCTCCACAAATCTCCTTAAGTGCAATGACCATCAGCTGCATTTCCCCAAGGTTTACTGGCGATGTAGAAGGTCTAGCATAGAAAAAATTGGCTATAGCTCTCCTAGCATAATGGATAGAGGGATTCCTAATCCAAGTCCCTTTACTCCTAGACGGTTTAAACTCTGATTCCCCATAAAACATAAACCAAACCGCATCTATCTGTACAGATTCTATATTAGGATAGCTAAATTCTCCAACCTTGAAACCAAACAGCTCATCTAACAGCCGCGAACCTCGAACCTGCCATGAACTCTCAACCAGACCCACGACCTGCACTGGTCGCGGGTTATGAAGTGATATCCACGATGAAGCCTCGGTCAGTCCCGCGACCCATTTTAGTCGCGGACGGCAAACACACGGATGACCTATCGACTCGACCCACGATCTACACTGCCCGAGACACACGACCTCTCGACCAGACCCGCGATCTTGTCTGGCCGCGGACGCGCAAACCACCAACATTTTGCTTTGAATTTTCTGAATTAAAACCGGTTAGTCCCGGTTTAGTTGGTCTAATTTAAGTTACTTAAAACCCTAATCCCAAGGGGTATAAATACATGGATGGACCATCAAACACAAGATGCTTTTCATCATCAAAAGTTTTTAAGTTCTATCAATAGTTTTCTCTCTTTTCTCTCTAAAACATCTTTAAAGGTGTAGAGAACAAACTTTGAGATCCACTTGGATGATCCATATTTTTGGGTCATTTCTTAATCTAATTAAGAATCTCTTATTTATTTATCTAGCCTATTTCATTATTGATGTGATCATGGAAAGCACAATGGCTGCAGCACCGGAAGTGGAGGGAAGGATTACAC